>CM077158.1:15885721-16065333 GCA_039583875.1 Platanthera guangdongensis | reverse complement strand
GACCCTATCTGGGACATCCTCCCGCAACGCTGAGCTCGGCGAGAGGTTGATGACATGCGCTGCAGTAAGAAGAGCCTCGCCCCAAAACATCCCTGGGAGCTTTGACTCAGATAGCATGCACCGAATCCTCTCCAATAGTGTCCGATTCATCCTCTCAGCTACGCCATTCAGCTGCGGCGTCTTTGCGGGGTCTTCTCATGTCGGATGCCGTGGTCCCTGCATTACTCGTCAAACAGACCATGTACTCTCCCCCGTTGTCGGACCTGATGCATCTCAGCCTCTTCCCAGACTGTCTCTCCACCTCAGCGTGGAATCTCTTGAAAGATCGAGGACCTGATCTTTGGTCTTGATAGCATAGACCCAAATCTTCCTCGAATGATCGTCGATGAAGGTAACGAAGTACAAATAAGTATAAATATGATAGATAAATTATAAAATAATAACAATATAATAATAATAATAAACAGGTTGCGGTTCGGTTCTACTTCGGGCCGGCTCAGATCGGGTCTAAAAATCTTGAAACCGCTTGAGACTTGTATGTTGTGGTTCCGGTTCCGATCCGGATAATAATATGTAAGAGCCACACCCGGACCAATGTTGTTCACGTTTCCAAAATTCAAACCGGAACCCGAATAATTTGCAAACGGTTCGGTCCGGTTCTTTGCGGTTCTGGTTCGGTTCCGGTTTGGTTTGCGGTTTTCGGTTTTAAGTGACAGTTCTACTTAAGGCCGATAGTTTTGTTGGAAAACCTAGAGCTGCCGGAAATCGGGGATCTCTGCCGACGCTTGGCAGTGCTTCTCCGATTTGGATCTCTGCCGACGCTTGGCCAGATCTCGATGCCAGATCTTCACTGCTTATTTCCTTCCCCTGTTGCCAAATCTTGATGCCAGATTTTGTGAAGTGTAGAATTTTTTTGTGACAGAGGAATGAGTCTCACAACAGGTGTTCTGGAAGGAAGAAGATGATGACGTCTTCAACGTCTTCGACAAAGTAACAGGGCTGCTCCGTCGTTCTTGGCGGGGGAGGAATCAACGAGAGCAACAATGTAACGTTCTAAATCTGAGATAACAAAAAATAAGGGGAATGACCTAGGAGAGGGGGCGGCCGGAGACGAGAAAGAAGAGGAATGATCGGAAATAGGAGGCCGGAGATAAGAGAGACGAGGGAGGGGAGAGGCACAGACGAAACTGTAAAACTTTATTAAACTCCTTCATAATCCCATTACAACACATTAGGCGTATCTATAGCCAAATTACCCAACATGGCTACTCTAATCAGTGACAGATTCAGGAATTTAGAAATAGGGGTGCACAAAAAAAATAATAATAATATAATATATAAAATGAAAAATGTTTGACATTATAAAGTCATACACAATTAATAACTCTTCATTTTCACTGTTTTAATTTGGAGGTTTACATCATATAGTCTCTTGAGATTTTAATTTCTTTTGAAACATAGACTCGACTTCTTTTTTTGACTCTCTATATCACAATATTCTTCAATTCTATATAAATGTCCAAAATAACAAAATATTAAAGAATGAAGAATATATATATAATGCAAAGTATTTAAAAATCTATCTACTCTACTTGACCTTCTACCGACCAATACTACAGAGTATATCTCAAAACACCTCTAAAAATAAAAATACATGAATTTAAATGGTATAGGGAATAAGAGAGCAATGCCGGGTCCGTTTTCTTCTTTTTCGTTGTCACTTGTCACAGGAATGTTTTTACAATCTAAAGAATGAACACAATACACAACTTGTCAGTTTGGATTCCAGACAGCTATATCGTCTGGAGGAGGTTGTATCGGCTAGGGGCTGTATCGGTTAGGGGTTGTATAGACTGGAGCGTAGGAGATGTATCAACTGGAGCGTTAGGGCTGTATCAACTGGAGCGTTAGGGCTGTGGTAATATAAGGGGGTTCGGTCTTTTGGCGTAAAGAGGACAGACGAATCGCGATCTAGGGTTGCCGCTAGAGGTTTCACCATTCCTATTTGCACAATCGGAGCAATCGCCAGAATACGACTATTTGGTTGCAGCGTTTGTGCTTCGAGCTCGGTTTTGATCAAGGTGTCGTGGAGGTGAGATGTGACAATAAAGGGGCAATTCACTTAGCCAAGAATCCGACATATCACTCTCGGACAAAGCTCATAGACATCCAGTACCAGTTCATCCGAAAAGGTGGAGAAGAAGGTTGTTCGACTTTAAGAAAGTCGGCACGACAAAAACATTTTTGATCTCTTGAACAAGGCCATGTCAATTGCGAAGTTTGAATGATGTACATTGGCGGTGAGGTTAAAAAGTATCCACCAAGTGGGAGATTGTTAAAGTTGGTGAACACTTCCAATTCTCTTGTTTCTCATACCGGATTAGCCCACGCGAGCTTAGGGGAATCGAAGTCTGAACCATTTGGAAATCTCCGGAGTTGAAGTCAGTGCCCCCGGTGGGGGGCTCGAGGGAGGGGGGGGGGGGGTCCACCCCGCGCCAAATTGTTGAAGTAGTGGCTAGTAGATATCGACTAGAGGCCTAGTCGACTAGACCAGGCAGCTGTATCGTATGGAGGCGGTTGTATCGGCTGGGGGTTGTGTCAACTGAATCATGTCAGCTGTATTGTCTGGAGCACGGGGGCTGTATCAACTGGAGCGTTAGGACTGTATTTTTAGTATTCCTTCTGCCTGTTCAGCACAGTGCTGAACCGGCCCTCCCCCCCTGCAGCGGTTTATTTGTGCGGTAATATAAGGGGGGTTTGGTCTTTGGCGTATGGAAGACAGAGATGAATCACGATCTAGGGCTGCTGCCAAAGTTTTCGCCATTTCTGTACGCACAATCAGAGCAGTCGCCGGAAGCCAGGAAGGTATTTGCCATTCCTGTAAGTGGAAAAGGAGAGTTTCCCGAGAGAGATTGTGAGAGGTGTTTTCACAGTAAGTCTTGTTTCTAATCCCTTCATTTCTTTGGAAATATAAGTGATAGTGGTGAGGAGAGAGAGGACGTAACCTGGTTTTGAATGAACCTCTATAAATCTGTGTTTTCTGCGTTTGTTTTTTCTTCTCTTTCTTCCGATTATTTTCCCTACAAATGTAACAGCCCGAGTCCATCACTACGAACACCATGTGAAGAATTGCCCCCTTTTGGAGGTTCTCCTCTCTATTGGGCAATAGAGCCCCACCGGAAGTTTTCTCCTGATCTATCAAAGGCGGAATACCACCGGAGCCTCGCGCGCTATTGAGGCACCTTGATCTTCGGTGACAAATGGAGCTGCACCAGCCCCAAAACCTTCCCTTAATAACATTTATGAAAATATTTTTAAAGATATCCGTGAACCAAATAAAAGACTGAACAAAAATATGTAGACCACAGATTCCATTCCTCAGGCAGCTCCATATTTTCAAATTTTTAACATGCCAAATTTGGTGCAGCTCTATATTCCTGGCTGCACATCTATAACACCAGACGGTGTTGTGAGAATTGTGAAGAGCAATGGGAGACTCAGATATCTTCGGCTCCATGGCCTAAGCAACATTAAAAGAGAGCACCTCAACATACTAAAATCACTCTTGAGCAAAAGCTCAAGACAGGAGGCTTCACATTCAAATTTTCTACAGCAATTGCGTTCCCTTCCTCTTAATCAGCGACGACGGACGTTTTTTTTCCAATTGATGTGGATATCTGCCCCAAGTGCAAGAATGTGGGGATGGTATTTGATTGCACCAGGCAGGATTGCAGGTCAGTGTTGTTTAGATCTTTACTGTATTAGTACTTTAACTTTGTAAGGGAATGCTGTGGTTATGAACCATCCTTCATTTTTATGTTCAAAACTAGTTTTTTTTATGGCGGTCATAACAACTGTCATGTCAAGCATACATTTTTAGAGATGAACGTGAAAATGAAAGAGATGAAAAAAAAACAAGGCAGGTGATGTAGGACAAGTGTCACAACTGACTGCCACCCTGGAGTGTCACTAGGGAGCCCACCATGACGTCTCTCCATGACAGTTTTATCAGGTTAGCGGACCGTACACCCCAACACATCCCCAACTCCACTACAGAGCCGATAGATTGTGGAGGCCGGGCTTGATCCCCGACTTTCTTGATAAAGAGCTCTCAAACGATTTCCCATCACCAAATGAGCTGTGGATGTGGCGCAAGTCCTGCATCAGCAGGTCTTTGATATTTTCCCGCCAAAATCCGACGGGGGAAACCAAGTATCTTCTGCAAACTGCAGGATGATGAAGAACAGGTGGAGTCCGTGCAGGGGATGCTTCTTTTGCATTGCGAGGTGTGAAGAATGTGGCGGCTGCCTTGATGCGGAGGAGCTCGGCTAAGACACGGCGTGCTCCCATCTGTTGTGCGCCGGCTGCTGGCTTCAGCTCCTAAATGCAATTTATGTTGTGTGCCAACCGAGATTTTTTTTCTTAGCCCGGCACCGGGTTCAGGCTAGCACGGCGCCCGGGCTTCGCCCGGCCCGGCCCGGGCAACCGACAAAATTGGGGGCCCGGTAAGGGCCCCAAGCTAGCCTTGGCCCGGGCCGGGCTTTTCCCGGACCGGGCCTACCCAGGCTCTTGCCGGCCTGGGCCAGGTGGGCTTTCTGGGCCCAAGCTTTTTGCCCATGACTGTCACCTCCTACAGATAATTGTAGAAATAGAAACTTTAATATTTTTTAATTTTTTTTGTGTTAATATTTTTTGGATATATAAAAAAATATAATTTATCATTTATAACACAGAGTTATGTGTGGGAAGCAATGTTTTGAAAACCGGACCGAATATCGAATTGAACCGACAGAGAGAAAGGTTTAATGTTAAATCGGTTCAACCGGTTTAACCGGGGTCGAACCATTACACACACATATATATAACAATATTAGAAAAAAAATAATTAGCTTTATAAAATTTATTTGTATATATAATTATTGTTTATTATCATTATATTTTTGATAAAACTAAAAATAATATATTCACTATCAACAAATGCGTAAAATATAATTTTATTAAAATAATTTAGTATAATCAAATAATATAATACATCATAATATTTTAAACAAATAAATATAGTATATAATACTATATTTATAAAAGTTAATAAATTTAAATAAAGGTATTATATTAATTAATATTTAATACAAATATTAATATTATATATAAATAATATTTTGTACATATTCAAAAATACAAGTTTGCCAAGTTGATTGGTTCTTTGCAATTTATATTGAAGGTTCAAAGTTCGAATCTCAGAACCACCTCTTATTTTATAAAATTTTTGAAGTCTGGTGAGAATTATTTGACCTGCCCAGTTACGGAAAACCGGGTACGGTTCCCGATTTTTGGGCGGTATATATAGGACGAAAGCGGTTTTCATATTCGGACGGGACCGGTTTCGAGTGTGGTTGGCTGTCCAACTAGTTGGACCACCCGGTTCGGTTCGGTTTTCAAAAGGCTGGTGGGGAGGCACTAACAAATTTTGGGCGAGAAAGGTAAGATTACCCATAAATATAGTTAAGTATGTTAGTTTACTTGGATCCTTCATTAAGAACCGGTGCTGTCTACATTAATTATGACAGCATGCTTTAAGGTTTTGGTTTTACACTGATGGCGCATTCAATACCTACAACTTCAATCAAATCCACCATATTCAATGCATGCATGCATTAAGTAAATAGCAATAATAATTCTATTGCCGTGGGATATGTCACACAATTTTGTATCTTATGAACGTAAATAAAATTTCTATTAGTTTGCGAATGTTGAGAGAAAGGTATATGACAACCACT
The DNA here is from genome assembly GCA_039583875.1 of Platanthera guangdongensis. Lineage (NCBI taxonomy): Eukaryota > Viridiplantae > Streptophyta > Magnoliopsida > Asparagales > Orchidaceae > Platanthera > Platanthera guangdongensis. Next base: position 16,059,556 of record CM077158.1, on the reverse strand, counting down.
CTGTTGAGGTCGGATAGCTCGTGGATTGGTACGAATGAATGTAGCGATCGAGGATGATGAAGAGCGCCAATCGCATGACATCTGGAAACGGATCGCAAGCTATCAAAGTCAGTCGTATTCCGTCTATTTGGCTCGTATGCCGCCATTTGTGGATCAAATGAGATCCTCTTAAATTTCATAAACTCCCAATATTAAACATTCTCGTGTGATAATCCTCTTGTATAAGCAAATCGGGCATGGAATCTCACATGCTAATTATGTGTGAGGGGAAATTGAAGTCCACCGTCCGATACTAAACCCCATTGATAAATGATAGCATTCTCTGTTTTGGGAGCAGGTAAAATTCAAGCTGATCATTCTTAGATCTAACATCAGTCGAAAACTAGCAAAAAAAACACGAAATAGAAAACAAGATTCGACGGCCCACCTGTTACCCGCACAGACGTACGGGTAGCACAGGGAAAAAACCCTTACATAGGGATCAATGGATCACACAGAGAAAAAGTAGGTACATGCGACACAATTCTTTATTTATTGTGTTACTCGTTGGTTCTTTAATTCGTCGAGTTCAGAAATATCCTTCAAGTCGATATTTTGAATAAAATATTCTACATCAAAATTTTAAAAAATACACCTACAAAAACAATTCTTCACACAAAAATAGCTCATTGTTGCTTTAAAGTTTATACCATCAAACACTAACATGCATTTCTCGCCAAGACAAACATTTTGTATTATAGATTATAAATATTGATCCGAAATTATAATAAATGTAAAAATTAAATAGATGATCTAGCTTAACATGCATTTCTAGCCATTTCATTGTTTGGTCGGCACCACGGCAGCGATCCGCGTGAGACCCCATTCCACATGTGCTGGCCGTCCGATTGAAGAACAACAGAGAGATCTCATCCGTCTATTAGTTCACGATCTGAAACACCTAGGGGCCGTCCTTTATTTCTTTTCTTTTTCTTAAAGCTCTTTATACATAAATATATATATACATAAATATATATAAATTAAATATAAATTAATATATTATCCCCCCATCGTTGCAGTGCCACCTTTTAAAATCGCCGCCCTCTCCCTGCTCTGCTATCACCATCTTCCTGTAACAAATCTCCAACTCTTTATCGCTCTTCGTCTGTTTCTCTCTCTATCTCTAGACCTCACTCTCTCTCCTCCATGGCTAGTGCCCAAGAAGGCAACAAATCCGCATCATATCCCCTGTATCACAAGGTAATCAGCACCCTTCATAATCTTGTGCTATGAACCATGAATCTTGAGCTTGATTTTGACTTGATTTCTGCTGCAGATGATACTGGCGGCGATCTCCAGGCTTGGGGAGGAGCGCTCGAGCAAATCCGAGATTTCTGCTTACATCGAGACGACTTATAGGGATAACTTGCCGGAGAACCACGAGGCGGTGCTCTCCTACACGCTGGAGAAGATGAAGGAGGCCGGCGAGCTTAGCCTTTACAAGAACAACTATGTCCAGCCTGACGCCTCCTCAGCAGCTCGACGAGGGCGCGGAAGACCACCGAAGACCAAGCAGCCTCTGCCTCCGGGAGTAGATCCGCCGACTCCACGCCCTCGCGGGAGGCCGCCAAAGCCGAAGGACCCCCTCACTGCCGCCGTGACAAAGGCCTCCCATGGTCTTCCGCGCCGCCGTGGACGTCCGCCGTCCAAGCACCGGCCGTCAGTCGGCGATTCTCCGGCGAAGCCCAAAACAGCCGCGGTGAAGCCGTCTGTTGCGGGAGTGAAGCGAGGGAGAGGCCGACCTCCGAAATTGAGACAGCCGGCGGCCGACGTGGCGGTGGAGTGAGTGGCTTCGGTTCTCATGATCTGTGACGACGAGGTTATAAAAACAATTGACGACTCTCTGTTGTTTTAGTTTTCTCAAGATTCTAATGAATTGAATGCGTGCTTTTAATCTGTTGCTGATATTGTATGCTTATTAGGGCTGTAATTTTCTTGTACAAGATATTGTGGTTGAGAAGATGAATTTATGACAATCCTTGTATTCTCTGTAATTTGACTTTACTGGTTCATCTTCTTCCCCAAGCTACTGAGACGACTCTGCTTTGTCAACCCGTGAAACTTCTTTCAAGAAATTGCTGAGGGAAACTAAATCTGCAACATAAACAAAGAATTAATGCCAATTTATAATAATCAGTGCTTAATGCCATTTTACTTTCAATGTGCTAAGTAAAATCTGGAAGTAAAACCGGTTGTTTAGTCCAGTTCTGCAATTTCCATTAAATTAGAAGTAAAATATACAGTGGTATTAGAGCTGTGGTGAGTTCACCATCATTCTTCTTTCATTAAACCATCTTCCTTTTTAGGCCCTGTTTTGGTGGACTTATTTTCACAGGTCAATCGGTTGTGAGTGCATTAACCGGACCTTAAATAAGGTTTAGGGTTTAGGGTTCATGCGGTTGCAACCGCTTGACCTGTGAAAATAAGTCCCTGAAACGGAGCCTTAATCGCAATGCTAATCGCAATGGCCTCTTCATCTATCAACCAAATTCTGGTTTACATGCATTATTATTCCATTCCCATTTTCATTGGAGAATTTTACAAATATTGGAGTGACAAGCTGGGGATATTTCTCATGTCCTAGAACCATTGGGATTGTTAAAAAGAGCCCACAATTATGCAACAAAGCTGTGGAAGGAGATGCCCCCAAACTTAACAGAGAAGAAAATCTTTGATGTTCTTTCCCTGAACCTAATCCAGAAGAGAATCTCCACCCCCATTTATTCCAGAATTATGGCATCAAAATCCGCATAAGAAGTATGGTAAAGACTTGGAAGTTAATAAAAATCAAGCTCCTAACTCTTTGTTGCCATTTTGATTCTTTGCTCATGGAAGGAGAGACATGACAAGATTATTTTGCTAAAATAACAACACCATAAATTAGATTAGAAGAGCAAAAGGTAGTTGAAAAGATTATTAGATGTCTACCTTAGTCACACAATCACATTGTCTGAACAATATTAGAAGCACATGACCTTGACACCCTATTTGTCACTGAATTAGTGGGTTCATTGCAATCGCAAGAAAACTTGTTTTAACCTGTGACAGTCCAACTTTAGACAGCTTTGCAAACAAAGATTAACTTCAGAAATAATACAGAAGAAAAAAGAGATTAGAAAGAGGTAATTTAATTAATCAGAATCGTTTATAGGGCAAGAAATTTGAAGGAAGAAGGAAACCCAAGCATAAAGAAACAACTCCACCAAACCAAGCATGCATCATTTGCAAAAAGCAAAATCATGAAACAATTGATTGTTTATTTCAATGTAAAATGCAAAATCCAAAACCATTTAGAAAGAGATTGTTGGTTTAAGACAAGAAGATAATTTCATAAAATTTGAAACAAATCAATACCTGTTCACCTGTAAAACAATCCAAGAAGATGAAGTTGTGTCCTTATGATTTGTTGACAGTGATTGTTCCAGTCCCATGATCAACAATATAAGAGAAGTAATGTTAGGTGACACGAAGAAAGAAAAGGTTGAAGGAAAAGAGACTCTTTTTGTCCAAACTGAAACCGATGAGCATAAATTGATAGCCAATGTTCAATTTGTGCCCACCCTCACAAAATTTATCAAGTGACAGACAACTCCTTACAAAGGGATATGAGGTAGTCTTTGATCACAAGAACTGCAACATAATCCATGTAGAAACAAACACCATTGCAGCCTCAGCACAAACAAATCACAACAATATCTTCACACTCAAATTGAAGCCCTTTGGATCGACATCCCGCAACTGCCTGTAGGGTTGCAGCTCTTCCGCAGTTCATCTATGGCATCATCGGGTCGGGCGCACTAACACTTCATCCATTCAAACACTACAACATCGACAACTTGTAGAAGCTTTTGCCACCTTTCAAAATCTTTGATTTTAAATGTAATATTTGTGCAAGAGGGAAGTCACGCTAGCTTTCTTTTCCTCAAACGGCATGCATGAGAGCTACATGACCCTAAATCTTCACATTGACCGATGGGGACCTACCAAAACAATATCTCTTGGAGGAAAGCACTACTACAAACTCATCATAGATGATTTCAACAGATATATGTGGATATTCCGCCTTGAGCAGAAGAGTGACGCATTTCCCTGATTCAAACAATTTAAAATACAAATTCAAAACCAAACGAAGAGAAGGATTAAAGCACTAAGAATTGATAGGGGGAGAATTCTTGTCCTCCCAAATTAATTTCTTTTGCAAAGAAGCTGGCATACTAAGGGAGTTGATTGCATCATGCACACCACAATAGAATGTTGTGATTGAACGAGCCATGAGAATCGTGGTGGAAATGGCTAGGACAATTATGATTCTCAAATTTTGTACCAAATTTTTACGGTCCGAGATTGCGGCAATTGCAGTATATATACTGAACCGTGTCACCACCAGAGCCCTGGCCAACAAAACACCATATGAAGCTCTTCTCAATCAGAAACCAATAGTCGTGTTGTGAAATTGGGACCGGATCCGCGACTACGGTGGTTCGCCGCAGATCTAGCAACGGAAGCTAATCTGAGCAATAATATGATAAACAAAATTTAAATCCAAAACCAAGCAAAACCACAGACGACAAAATATATACGTGGTTCGGAGTTGAGACTCCTACTCCACGGGGAGAGCGCGACAGAAAGATCCACTAAAACACTGATGAAGTTACACAGATACAACCAGAGACCAAACAAATATGGTCGAACAACAAAGGAAAGACAAAGAACCCAAATCCTGAAGAACCGATATCGCCGGGCGGTATCGATGTCGTCGGGCGGTATCGATGTCGCCGGGCGGTATTGATGTCGCCGGGCGACAACCCCTGTTCTTCTTCCCCGATGGATCCGCCGTTCCTGCACCTGTTGTCGCCGCCTGGAGCTGTTTGCCGCCGCTGGACAGAGCCGCCTCCACCTGAATCTTCCTGCTACTGCCGCCTCCTGGAGCTGCCTGCCGCCGCTGGACAAAGCCGCCTCCGCCTGAGTTGAGCCCGATGCGCCGCCTCCGCTGCAGCATGCCTGCCGCCGCCGCCGCCGCCGCGCCTTGGCTGAACTGGAGCTGTCGCCGCTGCCGCCGCCTGAACACCTCTCGATGCCGCCTGGAGATCGCCGCTGCAACACGCCTGTCGCCGCCTCTGATCCTCCTGCACTGACGAGGTCCGCTCGCTGCCGCCGCCGCCGCTGGAAATCGCCTCCACAGAACCTGCTCTCACACTCCTCGCTGGTGGCCGAAAAATAAGCTGGATTCTTCTCTAATTTTTGCTTGATTGTTCTCCTTCAAGGCTGCAACAGCCCTCCTTAAATAGGCAGCCACCACCACCTCTCCATGTATGGAAGAAACGTCCCCCATAAAAGCTCCATGAGCTGGCCAAGGCTGTTACGGGAAAGAGAATTAAAGAGGCCAGCTGGCCATGAATGACCCTTGCCAAAATAGATGGGATTCCAAATTAATGATTGGCCTAGATTAGGAATAACCCCTAATCCCTCCCCAAAAATCAGCCCTCTCATTTAATGTCATTCCCATAATAAGAGGTGACCATGGATCGCGGACGTGGCGCGATCCGGACGGTCCGAGTCCATGCGTGAGGTGTCACAATCCTAACAATCTCCACCTTGACACCTCATGGCACAACCTAACTCCACCTCGAAGCCAAACAAAAGTATCTGAACCCCCAACCTAGATCTCCCCTACTGGTGACTACAAGCCCCCTCTCCCTGGGGTCAACCCTCGATCATGCATCAGAATGAGTCAAGTCAAGACCGTTCTTGAACTTGACTCCTGTCACTGATTTATCCCGCATGCTCGCAACACATTCCTCCGTAGGAAACTCCCGCAACACCATGCCTCTACCCTTAGCGAACTCCCTCGACTCCTGGTGGCGCACACCACTGTGCAGCTCCACCTTCTTCTGAGTAAACCTGAGTTTCTTGGTGGGACTCCTGAGCCAGATGGCTCCCCTTGCGGTGCCTGGGTACTCCTGAGATGACTCTCTACCCGTCTCCTCTACGGCTGCGAAGATTCTACCTCCGCCAAGGTCCTCTCGCCGAGCACACGCCCTAGCCACGAATCCTGCCCCGCTCCTCCGCTGTTCCTTCCTAGCTTTTCGCTGAGAACGATCTCTGCTCTCTAAAGCTCTATCGAAGGAACCGCGATCTGAGGAGATCGCCTGAAATGCATACGCTACCGTATCCTGCAGCTTGAGAGACGGTCTGACCTCTCTCCTCGCATCTCCGTTGGCAATCGTGGTGCCAGTCAGTGTATAGAGTGATCCAGAACGCTCTCCTCTCAAAACTGTCTGCGCGCCTCTCCTGACCTCCAAATATCCGCCGTTGCCGGTATAAGAATACCCAGCAGCCTCCAGAGTGCCTAGAGAAATCAAGCTCTTTCTCAACCTGGGCACATACCAAACGTTGGTGAGTGTCCTGGTCACTCCGTCGAACATCTCAATCCTGATGTTACCGACTCTCAACACCTCGCACTCCGAGTCATTCCCCATACGAACACGACCACCCTCACACTGCCTAAAGCTAGAGAACCATCCCATGTTTGGGCACATGTGGTACGAACATCCTGTATCCATGATCCAGTAACCTGTGGTCTCAAGACTGGGTGAAACATGAAGAACGTCAGCGTCGTTCTCATCCTCGGATGCCACCGCAGCCTGATGTGGCTCATGCGTCTGTTCTCTAAACTTCCTCTTCGGGCACTCATTCTTCCAGTGCCCCTCCTACTTGCAGTAGTGACATTTTGTATTCCTGCCCCCGGACTTAAACCTAAGTCGGTCTTCCTCCTTCTCTTTTCCTCTCGATCTACCCCGGGTGGGGTCCTTGCTCTTCACGAATAGGCCCTCGTCGGCTCTAGGGCTCGACTTGCATCTCGTTTCGTTCGAGAGCAGCGTTGTCATCACTTCTTCCATCTTCAGGGTGTCCTTCCCATACAGGATCGTGGTGATCAGATGATCGAAGGACTTCGGCAATGAAGACAACAGGAGAAGAGCCTGGTCTTCCTCCTCGACCTTAATGTCCATACTACGCAACTGAGAGATAGGTTTATTAAACGCATTCATGTGATCAAGAAGCGGAGTGCTGTCCGACATCCTCAAGCTGTAAAGTTGTTTCTTTACGTACAGCTTATTCGTGAGGGATTTTGACATATAAAGCTCCTCCAACTTCTTCCACAGATCCGTTGTAGTCTCAGCATCGACTACATTATACATAACCTCATCGGCCAAGCACAACTGGATTGTGCTGATGGCCTTCAGATCTAGCTCATCCAACTCGTCGTCCTTCTTCCCAGACTTCTCCTTTCCGAGGAGAGCCTTATGAAGACCTTGCTGGACGAGAACCGCTTTGGCCCGTTTCTGCCACAGACCAAAGTCAATTTTGCCGTCATACTTGGGGACTTCAAATTTCGTTGTCATTATTGCTCACCGGGGTCCGAAGGGTCGAACCTCGCTTTGATACCAGTTGTTGTGAAATTGAGACCGGATCCGCGACTACGGTGGTTCGCCGCGGATCTAGCAACGGAAGCTAATCTGAGCAATAATATGATAAACGAAATTTAAATCCAAAACCAAGCAAAACCACAGACGACAAAATATATACGTGGTTCGGAGTTGAGACTCCTACTCCACGGGGAGAGCGCGCCAGAAAGATCCACTAAAACACTGATGAGGTTACACAGATACAACCAGAGACCAAACAAATATGGTCGAACAACAAAGGAAAGACAAAGAACCCAAATCCTGAAGAACCGATATCGCCGGGCGGTATCGATGTCGCCGGGCGACAACCCCTGTTCTTCTTCCCCGATGGATCCGCCGTTCCTGCACCTGTTGTCGCCGCCTGGAGCTGTCTGCCGCCGCTGGACAGAGCCGCCTCCACCTGAATCCTCCTGCTACTGCCGCCTCCTGGAGATGCCTGCCGCCGCTGGACAAAGCCGCCTCCGCCTGAGTTGAGCCCGATGCGCCGCCTCCGCTGCAGCACGCCTGCCGCCGCCGCCACCGCGCCTTGTCTGAACTGGAGCTGTCGCCGCTGCCGCCGCCGCCGCCGCCTGAACACCTCGCGATGCCGCCGGGAGATCGCCACTGCAACACGCCTGTCGCCGCCTCTGATCCTCCTGCACCGACGAGGTACGCTCGCTGCCGCCGCTGCCGCTGGAAACCGCCTCCACAGAACTTGCTCTCACACTTCTCGCTGGTGGCCGAAAAATAAACTGGATTCTTCTCTAATTCTTGCTTGATTGTTCTCCTTCAAGGCTGCAACAGCCCTCCTTAAATAGGCAGCCACCACCACCTCTCCATGTATGGAAGAAACGGCCCCCATAAAAGCTCCATGAGCTGGCCAAGGCTGTTACGGGAAAGAGAATTAAAGAGGCCAGCCGGCCATGAATGGCCCTTGCCAAAATAGATGAGATTCCAAATTAATGATTGGCGTAGATTAGGAATAACCCCTAATCCCTCCCCAAAAATCAGCCCTCCCATTTAATGTCATTCCCATAATAAGAGGTGGCCATGGATCGCGGACGTGGCGCGATTCGGACGGTCCGAGTCCATGCGTGAGGTGTCACAATCCTAACAATTGGTGTCGCACATTTGAGAACATTCAGATCGCTTGCCTATGCTCCTAAAATAGATAAAAGAATGATAAACTCAATGAATAAAGTCAAAATGCATAATGGTTGGTTATACCACGACCAAAGCAAAGAATATTGACTCTTGAATTAGATACCAATAAGCTGGTCATATGCAGAGATGTTACCTTTCATGGGAATGAAGAATGACATTGGGCGTCAGATCGTGGCACGTCTCCTCAACGTTAGCAATTATCGGTTGAGGTGGATATTCATCCAAGCCCCATCCTTAGCAATGCGAGTGAGCAAGAACCTAAATTTTTTGATGAGGAGCCCGAATCATTATTGCCAAGAAAAACTTGCTCCTTGCAAGATATGTATCAAAGAGCCGAAACCACAGTAAAAGAGAAGAATTAAAGAGAAATTATGAAGGAGGAAATAGATTTCAATGAAAAAAATAAATTGCGGTCTTTAGTATCCAGACATGCTAACAAAAAAATATAAGCTTAAAATGAGTTTGTAAGCTCAAACAGAATGAAGGGGCAATCCTGAAATGTAATGCCCGTCTCATTGCCAAGGGATACTCACGAAAACTTAGAGAAGATTACTATGAAACCTTCACTCTCGTGGCAAGGATGACAACTATAAGACTTTTCTAGCAATTGTTGCTCAGTATAATCATCCATTCTACAAGCTTGATGTAAAGTCAGCTTTTCTCAATGGTGATTTGACTGAAGATATCTACGTTTGTCATCCACAAGGATTCAAAATAAAAGAAAAGGAGTAATTGTAAGCCTTTATGTCGACGACTTGATCGTCACTGGGACCAATTCTGTCTTGCTGAGAGATTTTAGAGAGAAGATAAAGAGGAACTATGAGATGACTGATGAGAATTGACCTACACACAAACCTGAGTACACAAGCAAGAAGATAATAAAACAACAATCATAAACATAGAGATATATGTGGAAAAACCTCTCAACTTAAATGAGAGAAAAACTACAGGACGGGGAACACAAAATCCACTATATCAATAAGGATTACAAATACAAAATTAGGTTTGCCCTACCTAGAACCCACGAGATTCGACAAAACCGAATCTCCTCACAAGCCTTCACGGTCTACAAAATCTCTTCAAGAAAGAAAGTCACCTCAACCTTTCTTCAAGCACTCTGTCAGCAAAGACAAAATTGAACTTCCTCATTGCGAAGATGAAAACACATGGCTGTGAATCTCTTGTTTATCTCTCTCGAAGAACTCAATGACGACCTCTGTTGTGCAATTGACACATGCCCGCGAGTACGGAACTCGTCGCGGACAATAGCAACGGAAGCAAATTATGAGCAAATAATGGCGCGCACCAAACAAACAAATGTACAAGATTCCAAAACACCACAAACACAAGAGATTTACGTGGTTCAGAGTTAAGCTCCTACATGCACGGGGAGAGCGCGCCGGATCCACTAATCAAAACAACGAGTTATACAGCTATTACACTTTTCACGATCACGATGGATCGGAACCCAGATAATAACCACAACTGAAAACAAAAGAACGAGTAAAAAAGCAGGAGATCGACCTTCCGAATTGGAGTTACTGCCTCGCCTCCACCGCTGCCTCAAAGCCGCCGAAAACCACCACTGCCGCCGGCAAGAATCACCACTGCCGCCGGAGGAATCTGCACCCTGCCACCGCCGTGAGCCCCCTCTCCCTCCTGGATACAGGCGACCAAGCTGCCGTCACATGCCGGAGATGAACTCGATGCGTTGTTGGTGCCCAAAATCGGGTAACCCGATTATCCCTCCGCCACACGCCGCCGCCCTCCGGCCAAGAAAGTCGCCGCCCTCTTCAAGATGAAGGAACCGCAGCCTTATGCCCTCTCTCACTGCCGGAGTTGCCGCCGCCGCTGGATCGCCAGAGCCGCCGGAGATGCACGCCTTGATCGGTATCTCGATCCTTGCCGAAAAAGAACCGCCGACCCAAGATTGCCGGAGAAGAAAGCCGCCCCTGCCCGTGGTAGACCACCGAATGCCTCAAAGATCGCTGGATGCCGCCGGAGAAGACGCCCGCCTCTGCCCAATCTTGCCACCGCCGGATCCCAAGGATCGCCGGACCTACGTAGCCCTAGATCGGGCCTGCCGCTGCGCCGCTGTCGCCGGAGAAGAAGCCCTAGACCGGGCTTGCCGTTGCGCCGCTGTCGCCGGAGAAGAAGCCCCCGCTGCCCAAGATCGGGCCCTTGCCGCTGCTCCGGATCTCCTCCCGAATCCGCCGCTGATCCTCGCCGGAGAAGAAGCCGCCGCCTTCGCCGCTCGATCCCTACTGTCGCCGCTCGATCGGGTCTCGAAGCCGCCGCCCCTCTCCTTCTTTCGCTCTCTGCTCGTTCTCTTTTTTTCCTCCCGATTGATTAGGTTAGGTTAGTATTTTATAATTTACCTGTGAAACATATATATAGCAATAGGGCAAAAAATGAACCGGTCCAGTTGGACCGGGTTCGTTTGAGCATCAAAACAACAGACCTCTGCAGTTTCTCATCAACAACGATTCTTTGGATACATAGATTGGTTGCAATTAGAGATTCAATTAGCCCTAAAAACGCTTACCTCCTTAATTAGGGTTCAAAATCCCTATTAAAACACATTGGTCCAACCCCCACAACCATTGGATGTGAAAAGAAAAATCCAAGGGTTGAAAAACAAAGCAGGATTAAAAACAACTTGATTTGCGCAAAAAAGGCGCGTCTCGTTGATATGGACCATGCCTCGTCCACATGGTACATCTTCTCGTCGACATTCCAGCAACTCTCGTCGGCATCCTAAAGAGCCTTCTCGTCGACATGGCTATCGCATTGTTCGTCGACACGCTCCCAGCTTCTCGCAGACATGAACCTCGTCCAATCAATATTTCTTTGCGTTTTGTTGACCTGCACAACCATGTCTTCTCGTCAACACCAACCAACTTCTCGTCGACATGTAAGCTGTAGCAGTAGAATCCTGATCTGATTACTTGTCACCAAGACACATCTTTAGGAGTTGGATCCCAACAGACTCTCTTCCAGACCATAAAGTGGAGTCCTCCCATCTGATTTCTTCAGGGGGACATCAATACATGATGTCGATCAACAATCGGCACAACTTGTGCTTCTCCCTCGATACAGTCTTCATCATCATGTCCGAAAGATTTTCATCAGTGTGGACTTTCTTCACCTTTAACAGCTTCTCCTTGTCAGCATCCTGAATCCAATGATGTCTGACATCAATTTGCTTTGTTTTGGAGTGGTAGGTATGATTCTTGTACAAGAAGATAACACTTTGATTGCCACCGAACACAATGAACTCATCTTGTTGGAGTTCAAGTTCAAGCATGAATTTCTTCATCCATAAGATCTCCCTAGACGCTTCCATCAACGCTATATATTCGGCCTCTGTCGTTGAAAGTGACACGCACTTATACAACCTTGATTGCCACGAAACTGTGCCCCTTGCAAATATAACTGCAAACCCAGATGTGGCTCTCTTGGGATCAACATCTTCAAATATATTCGAATCAGAGTACCCAACCAGCTTCGGTGACCCTCCACCAAACTGCAAACATAGATTTGTAGTACCTCTGAGATAGTGGAGTATCCACTTCGCAACACCCCAATGCACTGTCCCTGGGTTCGCTAAGTATCTGCTTCCCGCCCAAATTGCATAAGCTATCTCTAGCTTTGTGCAAATCTTAACATACATCAGGCTTCCTATTGCAGATGCATATGGTATCTGACTCATCTCCTCTACTTCTTTTCCAGATAAAGGACATTGAGAGCTTGAAGTGTTCACCCAACTAAGTAGAAACCGGCTTGATCTTCTCCATCATGAACCTCCTCAACACCTTCTCCACGTACTCTCCCTGAGACAGCAATAGTAGACCTGTACTCCTTTTCCTGGGATCTTCATCTCAAGGATCTCATTTGCTAGTCTCAAGTCCTTCATCTCAAAGGACTTAGTTCTTTCTTCTGATCATCAATGTTGGCTTTGTCATACTTGACAATCTGCATGTCATCTATATACAGTAGCAGGATAACAAAGGTCTTCTCAATCTTCTTCACATACACACAATGATCAGTCCTCGTCCTCTGGAATTTGCTCTTTATCATCAAGGAGTAAAATTTTTTATACCGCTGCCCGGGTACCTGTTTCAATCCATAAAAATTCTTCTTGAGTCGACAGACTAAGTTCACATTTCTTTTGACTTTAAAACCTTCAGGTTGCCCTCCTCCTCTTTTAAGTCTTTATGTAGAAATGTCGTCTTGACATCCATCTGCTCAACCTCGAGATTCATAGAGGCTACCAACCCTTACACCAGTCTGATAGAAGACATATTCACAACAGATGAAAATATCTCGTCAAAGTCAACATCGTGTTTTTGACAGAAACCTTTAACTACTAGCCTTTCTTTATACCTAGATTGGAGAGATTTTCATCTGCTTTCAGCTTGACGATCCACTTGTTCTTTAAGGACTTCCTCCCCTTTGGTAGTCATGCCAAGTTATAGGGCTCATTCTTTTGGAGCGAGTCCAACTCCTTCATAGCTTCTGCCCAAAGCTCTTTATCTTCAACCTTTTGAGTTTCCTCAAATGCCTCAGGCTCACCACCTTTAGTAAGCAAGATATAGTTTTGCGGTGGATACCTGGTGCTCTGTCTTCGTGTTCTCTCAGATCTACTTGGGGTTATTTCCACAACATGTGGAACATCAATAGGCAAAGATCCCACTTCATCCAGTATGTCTTCCAAACTTGGAATCTGCACAACTTTCTCTTTAGCACATTCTTCACTAGCACCGACATTCTCTGGCTCATGATTTACATTAAAACTTTACACATTTAATGGATAAAGTTGCTCAGCAGTCTTCTGCTCACCAACTGTCTGATCTTCAACAAAGATCACATCCCTGCTTCTGACGATCTCCTTCTTTACGGGATCCCAAAGTCTTTATCCAAACTCTTCATGCGGAAATCCAAACAAGAAGCACTCTTGGGACTTTTCGTCAAGCTTTGACCTTTATTACTTGGGGATATGAACATGTGCTCTGCAACCAAACACCCTTACATGTTCATAAGACACATTCTTCCCGTACCAAACCTGCTTTGAAACATCTTCATCCAACGGTGCAGAAGGAGATATTGATGACATTCATTGTAGTCTGTACTACCTCTGCCCAAAATTGCTTGCCAATTTCGGCCTGCGTGATCATACACTTCACAATAATTTATTCATCCTTTCTGATAGCCTGTTTTGCTGCAGTGTCCTTGGAATAGTCTTGTCATGTACTATCTCATGCTCTTTGAAGTAAACATCAAAAGCTCCAATGTACCCTCTCCCCCTTGGAAAAGTCTTGTCATGTACTATCTCATGCTCTTTGCAGTAAGCGTCAAAAGCTCCAATTTTTCATGATTTTACTCTCTTTTGCTTCAGAAAGTAAACTCATACCTTTCTAAAGTGATCATCAGTGAATGTGACAAAGTAGACTGCACCGCCTATTGACTTGGACTCAATAGGACAGCGCACGTCTGTGTGAATCAGATTCAATAACTCTGGCTTTCTTTCTGTTCAGAATCATCAAAGAACACTCTTCTCTGCTTCCCAGCTATGAAATGAACATGCGTCGGGTAACTCTCCTGACAACTTTGGCAGAACCTTGTTCTTCACCAGTATCTTCTGATTTTTCTCCCTTATGTAGCCAAGTCTGCAATGTCATAATTCCATAGAGTTGTCTTCAGTAGCATTTGCACTCGCACTGCATATTTTGACTTTTGCGCGATACAATCCACAACACTTCTTGCCCCTAGCCATTACTAAGGAACCCTTCACCAGCTTACAGGCACCCCTGCCTTCAATGCTAGTGAATCCTCCATGATCAAGCTTGCCAACAGAAATAAGGTTATTCCTCAGATCAGGAATATGTCTTACATCTTTGAGGATAACCTTTCCCAGATCAGTCTCTCATCCACGTTACCAACGATCTTTGATACACCAACATTTGCCATCTGAATGGTGCCAAAATCTCCAGCATGATAAGGGTAGAAGTAATCCTTGTGAGGTGTGCAAGTGATAGGATGCACCATCTGTACAACCCAGTGTTCGCCAAGTGGGACCGCCAGGCAGGCGAGACAGACTGGCGAGCGGGACAGGATAGATTTTTTGTCACCATCTTCTAAGGTGTTGAGTGAAGCTCGCCCTGTTGACGCCATCTTCTAAGGCGTTGAGGGAAGCTCGCCCTGTCGACGTCATCTTTTAAGGCGTGGAGTGAAGCTCGCCCTATCGATGCTTTTTCGACTTAGCCAGATTTCTTCTTAGTTTCTCTAGCTTTGACAACTCCTCTGTGCCCGCCAGGCAGGCGAGCGAGCCGTGCTCGCCAGCTTAACCAGCTCGGTTCGCGCTCGCCTCAGTTATTACCCGGCCGAGATCGATGGTCCGCCTCCGCGCGAGGGGTAGGCGAGTCACACGTGCCGGTTCGCGCTCGCCTAAAAAGAGGGCGAGTCACGAGAGCCAGGCCGCGCCCGCCCATTGAGTGGCGAGCTGGCCCCGACTTCCCCCTATGAGTGAGGTGCGGGTATCATGTGGTTAAGCATAATTTGATATGCCAAATGTTGTTAGGTCTGCATTTAGTCTTTCAGAACAGCAGAGTTTGACTGTTGGCAGACTGCTTTTGGCTTCAAATAGTCATTCATAACAGCGGATTTATGCTATTTCCAGGTCAGGTTCTAAAACTATAAATAGGCCCAATGGGGTACCTCAGAAGGCAAGTGTTCCAGTTCTCTTACTCTCTTGTCTTATAGCGATTTCTGAGGTGCTCTTAGCTCATCATTTGGCTAAGGAGGCAAAGTAAGTGTGCGGTCACCCATTCCCCAGTGGTTCAGACTCCATAGAAGCCGGTTTCTGGTTTCACCACCACCATCCATAATCCAGTATGTGTCCACACACTCTTGGCATGCAGGCTCACTATACTGTAAGCACAAAGACTCATCTTCAGTAATTGGGGCCGCACCTGCACTCTTACTAGATTCTCCCTTCTCCTTCATCTCCCCTTCTTTCTGATCCTTTTGCAACTTCTAACAATCTTTCTTGAAGTGACCCTTCTTTTTAGAGTAGAAGCACTCGAATTCCTTCTTGGCCTTGTTTCTGGATTTGTTTCTGGAGCTGAGCCTCAACTTTTCCTCCCCTCCCTCTATGAGGAGAGCCTCATATGTAGAAATTGATCCAGAATCCTTCCTTTTCAGTTCTTCATTCAACAAACGACTTGTCACCATCTCCATTGACACGCTGCCATCAAGTGCCGAATAATTCGGCAACACCACAAGAGTCTCCCAACTCTCGGGCAAAAAATTATAAATGATCAAAGCCTGCAACTCATCCCATAAGGCGATCTCCATTGCTTCCAACTGGTTCATAATACTTTAGGCAAGGTTCTGATGCGCAGTCATCTGAGATTCTTTCTTATACTTCAAATTCACATGTTTTCTGATCAAGAAAGCTTTGTTTCCCGTTGTCCTTTGCTCATACAACTTTTCTAGCTTCTTCCACAAAGCTAGGGCCAATGTTTCAGTGGACTCATGATGAAAATCATAATCATCAAACCACAACCGAATGAATCCAATTACTTTTTGATATATCTTCTTCCACTCAACATCATCTGTCATGGAAGTTGGCCTATCTGACAGTGGAGTATAAAGATCCTTACAGTTCAACAAATCTTTCATATGAGCCTTTCAGATCATCCAATTCTAGCCATTCATGCTTACCATTCTAATTGCTTGCTCCATTTTTTCCAAGTATCCTAGACGGTCCAAGGCGAACCTGACTTTAATACCACTTGATAGGAATTGACCCACACACAAACCCGGGCACACAAGCAAGAGGATAATAAAATAACAATCGTAAACATAGAAATATATGTGGAAATCCCTCTCAATTTTAATGAGGAGGGAAACCCCATAGTGCGGGACACAAAAAATCCACTGTATCAATAAGGATCGCAAATACAAAACTAGATTTGCCCAACCTAGAACCCACGAGATTCGACAAGACCGAATCTTCTCACAAGCTTTCACGGTGTACAAAATATCTTCAAGAAAGAAAGACACCTCAACCTTTCTTCAAGTACTCTGGTTACAATAACAAGATTGAACTTCCTCACGACGAAGACAAACACCATGTTGTGAATCTCTTGTTTTTCTCTCTCGAAGAACTCAGCAACGACCTCTGTAGTTTCTTGAGAACGACGACTCTCTGGACGACCGTAATTAGAGATTCAATTAGCCCTAAAAACACTTCGCTCCTTAAATAGGATTCAGAATCCCTATTAAAACGCATAGGCGCAGCCCCTACAACCATTGGATGTGAAAAGGTCCAACGACTGAAAAACAAAACATGATTAAAAACAGCTTGATCTGCGCAAAAAGGCTTGTCTCGTCGATATGGACCATGTCTCATCGACATGGTCCAGCTTCTCGTCTATATGATACAACTCTTGTCGACATTGCTATCGAGCGTCTCGCCGCCTTCCTCCCAACTTCTCGTCGACATGAACCTCGTCATGTTGATATTTCCGTGTCTCGTCAACCTGCACAACCAAGTCTTCTCGTCCCGCCAAACAACTTCTCGCCGACATGTAACAACAGAATTCTGTTTTGTCTACAAGTCACCAAGACTCATCTTTAGGGGTTGGACGCCAACAATGACTTATCTCGTCCCCTTAAAATTCTTTCTTGTGCTACAAATCAAACACCTTGGGGGCTGCCTGTTTCTATCAGAAGAATACTACATATGAGTGCTTTTGAAAAAAAATTCAAGTTGAAAATTGTAATTCAGCTGTAACACCAATGTTTACATCAGAGAAACTGTGATAAAAGAACATACAAATAAAGAAGCATATAGGAATTAGTTGGCTCCCTACTCCATCTCATGAATTCAAGGTCTGATATTGAAAATGTTGTCAATATCAACGCCAAATTTGTGAGCAACCCATCCAACGTTCATTTGGTTACTGCCAAACGCATCTTATGCTACCTGCAAGGAACAAAAGCCTATGGACTTCTCTACAAGGAGCAACATGGAAATCTCATTGGATTTATCAATTCAGACTGGGCTGGTAACATTGATGATAGAAAAAGCATAAGCGGTTTTTATCTTTTTTGCATGTACAAATCCCATTTTCTGGAGCTCACAGAAGCAACACAGAAGCAACAGACTATGGCCCTTTCCACCATCAAAGTGGAGTATATGGCTCTAAATTCCCCAACTTGCGAAGCCATATGTTTGCAAAGAATCAAGAAAGAGTTAGAGAGCAGAGAAGAGGACAGAGGACTAAAGATTCACTCTGATAATACCTCTGCCATTTCTCTGTCAAAAAACCCAGTGTTTCTTAGTCGAAGTAAACACATGGACATTTGATTCCACTTTATCAGGGATGTTTTAGAAAGGAACGAGATCGAGCTTATGTTTTATCCTAGGAAAAACCAAATTGCTGACATCATGAACAAACCATTCTCGGGTGTGGCCTGCCATCCAGGTTGTTGGATGGGGTCGGCCCGGGCGCACTCATGGTTGGCTCCGGGCATGAGTGCAAGGGAGCTCTAGGTACGATTTAGTGCAAGGGAGCCGGATTGGAGTTGGAGAAAGTAAAGATTTTGAGGGGGTATTGATGGAAACGAAATCTTCACCATAAACAAATAATTAATGCCAGCTTATCGTCACCAATGCTTGATGTAATAACAGCCAACTGTAGGCTGATAACTACTTTCTACCGTCATTTTTCATTGTATCCAGAAAGTTCGTTGTATGTGTATAAATACAGTATAAGGAACTTCATTGTACTCAGCTAAAATCTGAAAGTGAGAGCCGTTGTTTAGTCCACTCCTGCAATTAGAAATAAAATCTATAGACATCGCAGGAGAAGGTTGACCCATTCTTGCCGGTGCAGCAAGCTCTTTGGTCGCTGTGATGCGTGAATGTTTATTTTCTTTGACCGAAGATGAATGCAATCCTCCAAAAGAACAACCGAACAACTTTGACTGGAATTAGGATCAAATTTATGCTTCGTTTGGCACGGCGGCGGCGGTCATGAACATAGGGGTTACATTGTCATTCGTTAATGCCCATCTTTGAAACTTTATCCACATTTATGTTCAAACGGATGATGTAAGACAGCCTCCGGCGACGATGTTGATTACTTTGATGCTGCCTTTTGCATAACATTGAGGTTGTCCTCACCATTGCGAAAACACAATTTTGTGCTGCCTTTTCTTCACTCAATGTATCCCTTTCATGTCCAAAATTACTCTCTAAAAGTAGGCCCAGGGAGTACTTTATAATCAAAAAACATGCTCTTGAGCTCTTTAAAATTTTGTCTCATCAGTGGCCTAATTTTGTGTTCTGGTGATTTGGATGTTTCTAAAGTGTAGTAATCATTTTAAATTTTAGAGTTTTGAAACATCAATGCTGTTGATGCTAAATTTGACATTTTTTGAAATGTGTTATATGTCAATCTCTATCAATCAGCACAAATCATAGATACCAATTTCCATTTTATATTGAGCAAATAATAATGAAAAACAGACTATTTAAATGACAATATACAAGATTACTGCCAACAGAATTAACCCCCGGAAAAATTTGATTTAAAAGGGACCAATTGCGATTTAGTGAATTCTGCTTGATGTTAATTCTGCCATGCAATTTGAAATTTCTGCACTAAAATCTGCTGCCTAACATCAGCGTTACTCTCACTGAATAATTTTAAGAAGCTGCTGCATCCCTTGCATGTCTCGATGCACCAGCTTCTTGTGCTGTTACATCTGCAGCACATCTGGTCGGGGTTGCTGCTTCGTTCTTCAAAATTATTATTCACCTGTACCAGCTGAGTTGAAAATGTGATGGAGGCCGCACGGGTCAGGATTTGCGATCCCTTGCCTATGCCGGCGTCTTCTCTTCTAGAAAAGGTTCTAGCCGGCCTCGCACATTCTCCAATTTTGGTCCTTGCCTCGCAGTCGCTAGCCGGAAAATTGTTCCAGATCTGATGGACGGATTCCCTCCTCCATTTTTATCTATATCTGGTGGTTTATGAGCTAGCTAGTTTGTTCTTGTTCCTTTAGTCATACAAAGGAAAACATCTCCCACTTTGAGTAAAAAACGATTTGTGAAAAAAATTCATTTTAATAATTTTTTGCACTAAAATTATATTATGAAATTGAAGAGAATAAAGATGACAATGTCATATAATATCATTCAAATAATTATAATATATATATCTATATTATATATTAGGGAAAAATATATATTTTTTTAGTTTTAAAAAATATATCAGCATCCCTTAATTTATTTTTAATTTTATATTATGTGCAAAAAAAAATTAAAAGATGTGCCAAGTAGAAGATGTGTTGTCGAAACCTTGTGCCCCATTACCCCAAAACATGCTATATTGTGATACATTCATCTTTCTCATTTTATTTCTTTATTACATTTTATACAATTTTTAAAACAATATGTTTAGTTTCTATGTTTAATATTTTTACTTATATTTGTGAGCCATATTTCTAAGTGGTGGGTTCAGACTACCGGGGCTCAAAGCTCCTAAACTTTAGGTAGAAGTTGAAATATCTAAATCAATTTCTATATTTTAGGTAGGAGTTTAAATAGTCCCTGAATTTTCAATAATTGTCATTCCTATACTTTTGCTTGAATTATTCAAGCTCTGCCTAAGTCGGTGGCACATGCTATTTTGTCCATTTTTTTCATTCACTTTATTTATTTTGCTTGTTTTTATTTTGAATTTGCCTTATTCTAATTTTGTAATGACTAAATAAGGCTCTATTTGGCACTGTGGTGGCGGTCATGAACATGAATCGCCCAGAACTTCATTAACTCATATGTTTATTGCTGCCGCCACCGTGCAACAGAGAGCTTAAGGTTGCGTTTGGCGTGGCTTATTGCGGCTTATTTGCTCTGATGAGGTCGGACAAAAAATGGCATTGTCATGCAAAAATTAATGTTATGCCCCAAATTAGTTTCTTTTTTTATAACGGTAGTAACATTTGTCATACCAAACATACAATGCCGTTTTTGTCCAACTTCATCGGAGCAAATAAGCTACGATAAGCCGCGCCAAACACAACCTAAATGTCTTTTTTTTTTTTGCTTCAAAAAAAAACTCAACCTAAAATTTTGGCTGATATATATTAACAAGTTAGCCAATGAAAATGCGTTGCAAGTTTCGGTACGTAATTTTGTCCTTCCTTTCCGTTGACAAAAGAGTAAGCAACGTGGCCACGTGGGAGTTTGGTTGAGTGTGAACGGACAACGGATGATTACGGAAGTCCAAATTCCCATAACTATAACACCATATTATTATTGTGTTATTATTAAAATTGAACGTGCCAACGTTGCTGACCATTTTAAACCTATTTTAGACAATATTAAAAAATTTTATATACAAAAATATTTGTCAATAAATATTTGAGGGAGTATATGAATATTATCATGTCATTAACTTTTGTTGACATATCTTAAAGCTATAGTTATTTGTATTGCCCTTCATTCAAATAAAATAAATAAATCATAAATACATGCTAAAGTTTGTTAATAAATGTATATAAATTGAGTTCTAAATTATTATCAATTTAAAGCAACATTGTGGCTGAATATATTTGATTAAGCACGCATGAATGGCGCATCACTATTTTTGAATGACAAATTTGTTTTCAAAGCTCATCTCGTGCCCTAACGGCCAGTGATCAAAGAGAGTTCGTTACATCGTGTTTTTTTAGCGATAAATTCCTCTTCCATCGCAAATTAAGCGTGAACTTGAGATTTTTGCAAGTCCGTTTAAGTTCATGTTTACCTATTTGCAAAGTATGTGCAAATACACAGGTGTTAGATTTATGTTCATATTCTAAGGAATGAATGCACTTACTGAAGTTCTAAGCCACTTAGGCTGTGTTTGGAGCGGCTTATCGCATCTTATTTACTCCGGTGAGGTTGAACAAAAACGTCATTGTCATAGAAACTAATTTGAGGCATAAGATTTTGGTATGACAATGACATTTTTGTCCATCCTCACCGGAGCAAATAAGTCGTGTCAAACGCAGCGTTAATACCACAATTAGACTTTTAAAAGCTTCTTAATTCCGGAGGATTAAAAGCAACTTCATATTCATAAACTTTTAGTGACATAATTCGAAGGGCCGGAGGGCTAAACCTACCCTTTTCGACCGCCAATATACTCTGTTTTTTTATCTACACACACGATGCAGGACTAAAATCAACTGTCTCACTCTCCTTAATACATATAATATATATAAGCCTACCTTACATTCTAATTTCCATGGAGTAACAACAAAAGCCACTCATTTGAGGAAGAAGACGAGAGACTCGGTGAAGTCAAATTTCTCTCTCTTGCATGCATCACGAGCTGATTATTCTTCTCCTTCTCAATTCCTGGAGCTTAAGCAATTATCTCCGCAGGCATTTGCATGAATCTTGTTCGTTTCTGAAGACAATTAATGGAAGAATGTTATGATTTGAGTAAGGCTAAATATTTGTGTGAATATTAATAGGAAAATGATCTATGAAGACTTTTTTTGCAATCATCAAATTCAACCCACTGACAATGGAGCTAATGGGAGAATTAGGCTTATATATATATATATATGGCATTTATACAAGCACAATTCAAATTGGTCCTATGGATATTGGTAAATTACAATTCAAAATTTTTTTAACATAGTAAATTTTCAAGCACAATTTTGACGTGTCACTTCAAAGCGTGGAGCCAAAGAGCGAAAACCGAGCAGATCAATTGAAGTGGAAGGATGGGATCTCCTGCTCTTAGACTGGGGGCTATAAGCAGGGAAGAGGGAGCAACATCTGCAATCAGAGATGGAGGAGGATTGATCGGGCGCCGACAAGGGGTGTTCTTGACGTCCATGCAAGCCTTGTCGTACGGTTTGGGCGAAACCTCAGGGTGGTTGCAATTAGAGGTGGAAAATCTTGATTTTTACGTTCTATTTTGACTTTTTTTCAGGACAACAAATATGGATTCAAGGCTTGCTTATATAAATGTCGTATTTATATATACACATTTTCATAGGGCATGAAAATCAAGAGCTAATTGAAGTTGTGCCAAGAGGGACTCATTGGTCAAACTCATATTCAACCTCAAAACTTAAAACTTATGTGTAATGATCACTCATCTCACATGATAGGGCACGAGTTTCGCTCAAATGAATTTTTTCTTCAAAACCAACTATGACTCGTCGGAATCACAAACTACGGGATCTCTATCGAACCATCAACAATAAAACCACTTGCTAGGGAGCGAGTGCTAAAGGGGGCCAAAGTTGAGCAAGATCTATCAACGATCAAACTCATACAACTTGAGCTCATCGGCAAGGAGACACATTTCCGGCGAATCCATGGTTTTCAAATTTTTCTAAGGAATGAAGAGAATGAAAAGTCAACCAAAAAAATGAAAAGTCAAGAAATTAATCACTTAGTATGAAATGTTATGCACCTACCAAAGAATATCAAGATAGATGTTGACCCTACCAGAGACTAGGACGACCTAACAAGAATGAAGAAGGCGTGCAAAATAAGATCCCGTGGGCCGGGCCCGGGCCGGGCCCAGGCCTCCCAAAAAAGGGATGGGTTTAATTTGCACGCACAGATATGCTTTCCAAATTCCAAGACGTCTACTTAGAGAAACATCTATCATGAATTGTTCTGTAATTTTAATAATTTTTGCAGGAATTATAATTGGGCAGGAATTTCATTTTGTTGGTCAAACCGATATTACATTGAATATGTAGAAATGAAATTAATTATGCCTTCATAAAATTTATAAATTCTTTTGCTCGGCTTAACGAGGCATTTCTGTTGGAAACCGCGTTGGGCACCTGCGCTCAAAAATCCGCACACTACTGTGTTGCTGTCGAGAACTACCCTCGAGCTCCTCCTTTCGGCGAGCGAGCACACCCCTTCTGCCTGCGAGACCAACACCAGCGAGTCCGCCTACCCGCGCGACGACGAGCCCGGCGAGATCCCCCTTCCAGCGAGTACACACAGGGCGGCGAGCTGGGCACGACGAGATGACCCCTCGCACGGCGACTACACCAAAACCGCGCGGCAAGCCCCGTTCTCGCGGCGGGTCAACTCCCTATTGGGCAAACTCCTGGTGCTCAGCTCGCCTCCTACCTGCTCGGCAAAGGGACCACCAAAACATCCTTAGCGCTGCGGCGCTCTCTTTCTCTCTCTAAAACAGGAATTTAGGAGTTTTTCTCTCTCTATTTTGCAACAAACTTCAACAGAATACTTACAAGTCTATTTATAGGCAAACAAAATAAAGGAAAACATGACAAGTGTCTAACACAATAAATGTCATCAACCTCTCAACTACCCTCTTAAATGTCTTCACTATCCCATGCATTTAAAACATAAAAAATAAAATGTAATCCCACAAACCTTGTGGGCCCGGTCAACATGCCAAAGTCCAACAAAGCTCCCCCTCAAACTTGGCAGCACATGCCGAGTTTGCCTTTGAGCTTCAAGAACGTCTCTACCTTCAACGCCTTGGTGAAAATATCCGCGACCTGCTCTCCTGTAAGGCAGTACATCACTTCAACCGTCTTCAACTCCACTTGCTCACGGAGGAAATGGTACCTCATCTCGATATGTTTGCTACGTCCGTGTAGCACTGGATTCTTTGCGAGCTGGATGGCCGATATGTTCACAAACATGGTCATAGGCCCATCCACTTCATGATACAACTCCTGCAGGAGGTTCCTTAGCCAAATAGTCTGGCAGGTACAGGCCGCCGCTGCGATGTACTCTGCCTCACAAGATGATAAGGCGATCGTCGCCTGCTTCTTCGAACTCCATGAGAACACCCATGTTCCCATATTGAAAGCGTACCCGGAAGTGCTCTTCCGGTCATTCACATCTCCACCATAATCACTATCTGAGTACCCCACCAGCTTCAGTTCCTCGCCCGGACAGTACTTCAGTCCATGACCTGTTGTCCCGTTTATGTATCTCAGGATCCTTTTTGCGGCTGTGAAATGATCCTCCTTTGGCTCTTCCATGTGCCTGCTTACCACTCCGACTGCATACATGATGTCCGGTCGGGTGAAGGTCAAGTAGCGTAGACTCCCCACCAAGCTTTTGAATAAAGTGGAGTCTACCGCTCCTTCCTTCGACTCCTTGCTCAACTTCAGTCCTAGGTCGGCAGGAGTAGAGATAGACTTACTGTCCTTCATCCTGAACTTCTTCAGGATCTCCTCCGCATACTTCTTCTGTGAGATGAAGATCCGTCTTCACTCTGCTTCACCTCCACGCCCAAGAAGTAGTTGAGCTCTCCCAGGTCTGTCATCTCAAATTCCTTCTTCATCATGCTCTTGAACTCCTCGTACATCGAATGGTTGTTGCCTGTGAAGATCATATCGTCTACGTATAGACATACGATCATCATGTCGCCATTCTTCTCAACCTTTGTGTAGAGGGCATATTCATGAGGGTTCTTCCTGTAGCCATGCTTCTGCATGTAAGCATTTATTCTCCCATTCCAGGCTCGAGCTCCTTGCTTCAGCCCGTACAGAGCCTTGTCAAGCTTGCATACTTTCCTTTCCTACCCCTTCACCACATATCCTGGGGGCTGCTCGATGTACACATTCTCCTCCAGGTAGCCATTCAGGTAGGCAGATAACGCATCCATCTGCATGATCTTCCATCCATGATGGACATCCAGAGCAATGATCAATCGGATGGTGTCTATCTGCGCCACTGGGGCAAAGACTTCATCATAGTCCACTCCTTGGACTTGCCGGTAGCCCTTCACGACTAGCCGCGCCTTATGCTTTTCCACGGCTCTATCTTTGTTCTTCTTCACCTTATAAACTCATTTCACCTCGAGGGGTTTATGGCCTGCAGGTGGATCCACTAACTTCCAGGTTTCATTCTTCTTTATGGATGTTATCTCCACATCCATAGCATTCCTCCAAGTTTTTTCTTTGGCAGCTTCATCGTACGAGTACAGCTCAACATCTGCTAAGAGACAATATAAAGAAAAATTGTTAGCAGTTAGTGTTATCTCCTCGTAGATCTCCTCCAACCTCCTCATCCGAGGTTGAGGACGATCATCTTTGCTCCCGCTGGTGCTAGCTCCACCAGATCTGCTTCCACTGGTACTTGCTCTACTTGAGTAGGGGTGAAAGCTCCCCCTGACTCTCCACAAGGTGGTGATGGTGGCTCAGCTCCACCCCTCTCAGCTTTGGCTTCTTGACCACCTTCCTCTTCATCCTCATCAAAGAACATCCCCTTGATGGTCCTCACTGCTTCATCCCAGTTCCAGCAGCTGTCTTCCTCAAGCACGACATCCCTTGAGATTATAGCTTTCTCGGTCATCGGGTTGTACAACTTGTAAGCTTTGCTCATCGGAGCGTAGCCTACGAAGATGCACTTCTCGCTTCTGTAATCCAACTTCTTCCTTCTTTGGTCCGGGATGTGGGCATAAGCCACACACCCAAAGACCCTTAGGTTCTTCACACTTAGTTTCCACCCACTCCAGGCTTCAAACAGAGTCATAAACTTTACACTCTTTATTGGGCATCAATTCAGTAAATACACAGCTACCTGTACTGCCTCCGCCCAAAACTTATTCGGCAACCCCTTGGCCTTCACCATGCTCCTTGCAATATTCATGATGGTCAAGTTCTTCCTCTCTGCCACTCCGTTCTGCTGAGGTGAGTATGTCGCCGTCAGCTGATGAGAGATTCCCCATTCTTTGCAAAATTTAACGAAAAGCCTAGAGGTGTACTCCCCACCCCTATCTGTCCTCAGCACCTTCAGCGGTTGACCGCTTTCTTTCTCCGTAATTGCCTTGAACTCCTTGAATCTGTCAAGGGCCTCAGCCTTCTCTCTCAGGAAATACACCAAACACTTCCGACTGAAGTTATCCGTGAAGGTGATGTAGTACTTGCTTCCGCCTACTGAGGTAGTCTCAAACGGACCAGCTATGTTAGAGTGAAACTAGTTCAAGCTGTCTTCTCTCCCTTCTAGACTTGCCTCCTTCAAACGTTAACCTCATCTGCTTTCCCTTCGTGCATGCCTCACAGACCTCCTGTGTAGGCGAGATCATAGACAGTTCTTCCACCATCTTGGAGTGGGTTAGGAGCTTCAACCCAGTGAACCCCAGATGACCCATCCTGTGGTGCCACAACCATGCTTCCTCTTCTTCTTCAGTCCTTGTGAGACACACCGTCTCCTTGACATCCATCCTCAGCGTGAAGAGACGATTCATCGTCATCTTTACTTTTACTACCTCTCTTCCTTGATGGTCCTTCATGACCAAGTATCCATCCTTCAACAGCAAGCAATACCCTTTCTCCATCAGCTGCTCAAGGCTTAAGATGTTACTCTTTAAGCCTGGCACATAAAACACGTCATTTAGGTGCACCTTCTTCCAATTCAAGGTGACCGTTATGACTCTTCTTCCTTCCACTGATATCTTTGAGGCGTCTCCAAAACTGACCTCACCACCACTTGGTTTGAGGCTTGTGAACAGTTCCTTCTCTCCACACATATGGTTGCTAGCTCCAGTATCCAAATACCATACATCGTTCCTCCTACCTTCAGCACCCCTATAGGTTAGGAACATCATCGGGTCACCACCCGTGTTGCTTGCTTCAGCATAATGGTTGTCTTCTCCTCCCTTCCTTGGAGCCCAACAATCATAGCTCATATGCCCAAACTTGTTATAGTTGTAACATTGTATTTGGGACATATCGCCTCTACCTCTTCCTTGACCTCTTACTTGGCCTCTACCTTGGCTTCTACCTCTTCCTCCTGCATCTTGCCTCCAACCTTGAGGTTGTTCCGCCTCCCTCTGGTTGTACTGGTTCCTTCCCTGATCTCTTCCTCCTCTTCTTCCTTTACCTCTTCCTTGGTTGCCTCGGCTACGCTGACCTCATCCTCTTCCTGAGCTCTCTCCAAAATTTAGCTGAGTCTTGAGTGCTTTACCCAAGCCACTCGACTCCTCATCGTCCTGCAACATGCGGTACTCGTGAGCTTGCAGTGAGCCAACAAGCTCATCCACGGTCATCTGAGTGAGGTCCTTCGATTCTTCGATCGCCACCACCACATGCTGGAACTTCTTCGATCGCCACCACCATTTGCTTCATCAATGACCGTTCATTTTAAATCAAAACCGATCTTTATCAAGAAAAAACATAATCATAAAAATAACTAATACTCTTATTTCTTCCTCAGTTTCACAACGATATCTCCCTCAACACGGTGGTGTAATGGGGAAATACTTGTGTCATACACTTTTGTACGGGGCCCATGCAATTTTACACGGTGAGGCTCATGCAATTTTGGTTTGTGACATACATTTTTGCGCGGGCCTCATAATTTATGTCTGCTCATTGGTTGTCCTGATGGATCTTTTTCCCACGATCCTGACCTAAAAATGAGTCGGTATAATGATGGACACGAGTGGAGATAATCGTGACCTAGGTACTATCGCCGCTGCAAATAGACTAGACTTCGTTTGGCGCAGCGTTTGGAGCACTCCGTTTGGGGCAAACGCCGCCGCACAACGGGTAACCAAATAGCTGGCTGTGGCGGTTGCTCCGTTTGCACCCATCGTGTCTTGGGAAATTGAGGAAAACGGAGGGATTCCAACCGCAGCCTCCCCCCTCCGGTTCCAAAAGTCCTCCTACCGCCGCCTGAGCAAAACGTCAAACCAAACGAAGCCTAAAAGAGCCCGTGCACTTGCGCGCGCGTGTGAGTGTATATATGGAGACAAAAATCTCTGTTACGCCTAACGGTGGAGATAACGAGAGATCTGCAGTGTAATTAAAGAAAAAAAAACTCTCCAAAATATCTGAGAACTGTAGTTTTATGCTTTCTATCAACGTTTTAAAAATCGGACCGGAGATGGAACTGGTCTTACGAGAGGTTTATGGTTCAACCGGTTGGATCAGTTGAACCGTTGTTGAACCGCGGTTGGACCGTTTAGACAAAAATAACTAATATTATATCATCATGTATGTACTATGAAATACTATGAATATCATTATATCAAAAATAAAATATCTAATGCAAACATATCATAAATATAATATCACACAATGAGGTATAAAGTTAAAATAAACAATTAAATATCATGTCTAGATTCTATACTTAATAGCTCTTAATAATTAATATCATAGTTTTCAAAATTGAAGTACTCCAACTCTTTCAATCATAGTATATCATCAATATCATAGTCAGCAAATAATTCTCCTCCAAAATCTTCTAGGTCAACATCTTCAATAGCATTCTGAGTAGACTCGTCTATACAAATAATTTAAATTAAAATCAATTGCTGGCCGTTCTTCCTCGCATCAGGAGAGAGGGCGGAGGAGTCACGATAGGGGCTGAGCGGAGAGCCCTAGATGCGACGAAATGGAGGCATCATACAGGGTTTCGGCCTTTTGATCTTTACAGAATATCGAAAATGGTTGGCATTTTGGACCGCCCGGTTTTTGAAAAACCGGCCCGGTTTCCGGTTCACCGGTCCAACCTCCCGGTTCACCGGTCCAACCTCCCGGTTCGCCGGTTCAGGACCGGTTTTCGACTAGGGTGGTTCTGAGAAACCGATCGGACCGGCCGGGAAACCGGTTGGCGGTCCAACCGATCGAACCGGCCGGTCCGGTCCTATTTTTAAAACGTTGCTTTCTATTGTCATAGTTTCAGATCAAATCACCGCCAGAAATTTTTTTTAAAAAAAATGGTTTAAAAATTAAAGTGTAACATTCCGAAAATTTGATGCTAATTTCTTCCGCTATCAATGTATCAAAAAAGGATTTAAAAAAAAATTACCTCCATCCTGGCTGAAACAGGGGTCGAAGGCGCCGGCGACGATCCCATGGAAGCCGCAAGCTCCATAATCTTCCTCGCCGCCTCGCCGGAGTCCCGGCTCTCCTCAACCAGCCTCGCCACGTCCGCCTTCGGCAACCTTACCCGCAGCCGCATCCCCCCTGTCGGCGACGCCTCTGCAACCGCCGCCGCAGCCGCCGGCCCGTGATGCAACGCGAGGTCCGACACCGCGCGGCGCGACAGGACGAGCGACTCAAGGCGGTCCTTTGCGGACACGCGGAGGTTTCCGGAAAAAGCCCGGCGGGGGTTATTTTCGACGGGGACGCGGGGGAGGTGGACGAGGAAGTAAAGGCGGCCGGGAAGGAGGGGATCACCGGCGTCGAGGGGGCGCGCTCTGACACCGAAAGTCTTGACTTCGGCGGCGTCGAGCACGGATTGGCCGGGATGTTTTAGCAGAAGCTCGCCGGCGGAAACAGGGGGTTTAAGCCGGAAAGCGGTGCCGTCGAGCTTCATGATCTTGGCCGTCTTCTTCTTCCTGCCTCCTAAGCTGTTCCCCATGCTCTGCTTTTACTGTCGAGTTCTACTTGCTTTTTCTCTTCTACTTTAATCCTTTTTCTCCTTTTTTTCTGGATCTGAGAATTAATGGAGATTGTTGGGGGATGGTGTAGCGGTCAATAAAGGATGGGGGAATTGTTTGGAATTGGATTGATAGACGCACACTTTAGTTATTTTGTACGTTTAATACAGGCTAATTGTTTTAGCACAGCAATTTTGACTAGTCGTACCGTATTTCTCCTAATTTTTTATGTCTTTTGAAAATACATCTTGTACATGAATTTTTAGGAAATGTGTTCAACACGAAAGTTGTAGATCTCGACGAGATCTACAACTTTGATGTTGAACATCTTTCCTAAAAATACATATACAAGACGTATTTCTAAAATACATGAAATATTTACTTATTTTTAAAGTATGTCTTGTACATGTATTTTAAATAAAGTGTTCAACATAAAAGTTAGTATATCTCGTCGAAATCTATAACTTTTCTGTTGAACGCTTTTACTAAAAATACATGTACAAAGAATATTTTCAAAAAACACGAAACATTAGAAAAAAAAAACATGATATGACTAGTAGTGCTAATAAAAATTTAATTTTCCTTTTTTAAAAAAACACTAACAAGTAACAATGCCGTTTGTCTTTGACTTTATAGTTTAAAAGTCAAAGCATCATGTTCTAGGAGGAATTTGGGGTCCGAGTTGGCGTCTGCAGCAGCCAATTAGCAGTTAGTATGTGCAATACATTGGGGCCCACAATGCCATCTGGCACAGTGCTAGTGGGACGCAATTGGGTTTGAACGGCTATCTAACCAGCCGCCCCTCCGATCAATGCGGCTGTTTCAGCGGGTCATTAAGGAGCAGCCATGCGACTGCGAGAAGATGTTTTTACCCACGTGGACGTCAATATTCACTGTAGAGGGTCCGGGCAGCAGGACAGAACAATTGTTTCTTGTTTAGAGGTGGATGGTTGGATTCTATAACACAATAAATATTAGTGTTGCGGCCTGATTCGACGTCTTCGTCGGACTGGAATACTTAGACCGTCTTAACTCTCGGAACGGTCGAGCGCGCTCACAGTCAATGAGTAGATCGATCATACACACGAAATTTTAACGTGGAAAAACCCTTCAACCGGATAAAAAAACACGTGATCGGATCTGTGCTGGTCAAAAATCACTATTTTCTGGCTGATACAACTTATTCGTCGAATCGAGGGCAACAGATCGTCTCTCGTTATAATTTTGGGGGTGAGAGAACAATTAGCACACGGTGTACGACAAGCCGTCGCGTCTGTAGTTAGTTACAAATTGCACTTTGCGAGCGAGGGCTTCACTGGGCGTTACAAATTGCACTGAACGCGGGAGAGGAGCACTTGAGTT
This sequence comes from Platanthera guangdongensis, assembly GCA_039583875.1. NCBI lineage: Eukaryota > Viridiplantae > Streptophyta > Magnoliopsida > Asparagales > Orchidaceae > Platanthera > Platanthera guangdongensis. Next base: position 16,028,133 of record CM077158.1, on the reverse strand, counting down.
TGTGGTCGCGGTGACCTTCTGGAAGCGGAGAGATCGGACTTCGTCCGATGTCTCGAACTGTTATTTTGATGCCCCCCAACCGGACCGGTCCGAACCGGTTCAGTTTTTTGCCTATATATATATATTGTCTTGCACAGGGATTCAATATATTCTAACCTAATCTGAAATCATCGGGAGAGGCAACTGGCGGAAAGAGAGGCAGCACGACATCGGGACAAAGAACAGGACCTGGAGCGGCGGTTTCGGGTGCAAGGGAGAAGAGAAGCGCGGCGGTAGATCGGGAAGAACCGATCTAGGATCGATCGGCGGCGGGTCTTCTTCTCCGGCGAGGATCATCGGCGGCTTCGGGGCGGGATCGAGCGGCTTCTCCTCCAGCGACAGGGTTTCGACGATTCTTCTCCAGAAGGAGATCGGGGGTAATACCCGATCTTCAGTTCTTTTTCCGGCGACGGCCGGCGGCTATTTCGAGTTCTTCTTCTCCGGCGACAGCGAGGAGATCGGCCCGATCTAGGGCTACATAGGTCCGGCCATCTTTGGGATCCGGCGGTGGCAAGATTGGGCAGAGGCGATTTCTTCTCCGGCGATATCAGGGATCAAGATCCAGGGACAGCGAGGTTCGGCTCCGGCAGCGGCAAGATTGGCAGAGGCGTTCCCTTCTTCTCCGGCGACGTCAGGTTGCGGCAGTCTCTTGCCGGCAGCGTCTAGGGGAGAAAAAAGGGGGCTGCGACACCGATCGGAGGCGGAGGACAGCAGTGCCTAGGGGAGTTTTTTGCCCTATCTTTTTTCTTTATTGTTCTTGTTTTTCCTATACTAGGTTAGTGTCGATCCGCTGAGGATCGTTGAGTGGCTGTGTTGTAATCAGATAATTTTTCGTTTAGTGGATCCGGCGCGCTCTCCCCGTGAATGTAGGAACTTAACTCCGAACCACGTAAATCTCTTGTGTTTGTGGTGTTTTGGAATTTCGTTCTGTGATTGTTTGGTGCGCGCCATTATTTGCTCAAGTTGCTTCCGTTGCTATTGTCCGCGACGAGTTCCGTACTCGCGGGCCGGTGCCAATTGCACAACAATTGGTATCAGAGAGAGGTTCGTTCTTCGGACCAGTGAGCAAATTCAATGACGGCCAAATTCGAGATTCCAAAATACGATGGCAAGATTGATTTCGGCCTTTGGCAAAAGCGCATAAAGGCCGTACTCGTGCAGCAGGGACTTCACAAGGCACTCCTTGGACAGGAGAAGGCCAAGGTGAAGGACGATGACGAGTGGGATGAGCTGGATCTCAAGGCCATCAGCACCATACAACTGTGCTTGGCAGATGAGGTCATGTACAATGTAGTCGAGGCGCAGACTACAACGGATCTATGGAAAAGGCTCGAAGAACTTTATATGTCCAAATCGCTTACGAATAAGCTATATGTTAAGAAACAACTGTATAGCTTGAGGATGTCCGAGGGAACGCAGTTGTTGGACCATATGAATGTGTTCAACAAGCTGGTATCCCAGCTGCGGAGTATGGATGCGAAGGTCGAGGAGGAAGACCAGGCTCTTCTCATCTTGTCCTCACTCCCGAGACCATTCGATCATTTAGTCACCACCATTTTGTATGGAAAGGATACCCTTAAGATGGAGGAAGTAGTGACGATGCTTCTTTCAAATGAGAAGAGGAGTTGTTCTGGATCGAGGGCGAGCGAGGGTCTGCTCGTGAAGAGCAGAGACCCATCCCGAGGGAGATCGAAGGAGCGAGGCAAGAAGGACTCTCGACCCAGATCGAAGTCCAGAGGCAAGAACAATAAATGCCACTTCTGCAAGGAGGAGGGGCATTGGAAGGTAAATTGCCATAAGAGGAAACTCAAGGGGAAAGCACATGAGCCTCAGCAGGCCGCTATAGCAGCCGGGTACGATAGCGATGCAAATGTTTTGCACGTGTCACAGAGTCATGAGATCACGGACGACTGGATCATGGACACTGAGTGTTCATATCACATGTGCCCACGTAGAGAGTGGTTTACCACTTTCAGAGAGTGCGATGGCGGTCGGGTCCTGATGGGAAATAACTCTGAGTGCAGGACTATGGGGATCGGGACTATCCGGATCAGAATGTTTGATGGAGCGATTCGGACACTCGCCGATGTGAGGTTTGTGCCTGACCTAAGGAAGAGCTTGATCTCCTTAGGTACCTTAGAGGCAGCCGGGTATTCCTATACCGGCGAGGGAGGATTTATCAGGGTGAAGAGAGGCGCGCTAGTAGTCATGAAGGGGGAGCGTACTGATACGCTTTATAGGTTGATAGGCACCACGATAGCTGGTGATGCGGCCGTTGTCGCGATGTCTGATGAGGATACCTCTGTGCTGTGGCATGCTAGGCTTGGCCACATGAGTGAGAGAGGTCTTGTAGAGCTGCATAGGAGAGGACTCCTGAAGGGAGTCAAAACATGCAGACTTGACTTTTGTGAGACCTGCGTTCTTGGAAAGCAGCACAAGGTCAAGTTTATGACATCGAGTCGGCGCAGTAAGGACGTCCTGGAGTATATTCACTCGGATGTATGGGGGCCAGCCCCGATGCCGTCACTTGGAGGCGCGAGTTATTTCGTGACGTTCATCGATGATTACTCCAGGAAGGTTTGGATCTACTTCCTCAAACAAAAATCCGAAGTGTTTGAGAAGTTCAAGATCTGGAAGACCCAGGTGGAGAATCAGACGGGGAAGTGGGTGAAGTATTTGAGATCTGATAACGGTGGCGAATACACATCGTCGGAGTTTCATGGGTATTGTGATCAGGAGGGTATCACTAGGCACTTCACCATCCCTGGCACGCCGCAGCAGAACGGCGTCGCCGAAAGGATGAATAGGACGCTTCTAGAGAGGTCCAGGTGCATGCGTCTATACACAGACCTACCCAAGCCCTTCTGGGCTGAGGCGGTGAGCACTGTACGGTATCTAGTGAATCTATCCTCATCGATGTCACTAGATTTAAAGTGCCCACATGAAGTATGGTCAGGTACGCCAGTCACGTATTCTGACATCCATATCTTTGGTTGTCATGTATACACCCTGATGCCGGACACAGAGCGGACGAAGCTTGATGCTAAGTCTAGGAAGTGCATTTACTTGGGTCGAAAGACCGGCACCAAAGGATTCAAGTTGTGGAATCCCGAGACCAAAAAGACTGAAGTGAGGCGCGATGTGGTGTTTGATGAGGCTTATATATTGAAGAAGTCTCAGCCCCAAGCGAAGGAGGTGGAGGAGACTCCGAGTCCACCAGTGGAGGTGGAGCTCGAGAGTAGCAGCAGAGCTGCAGATCGGGGAGTGGAGCATGAGGGTACTAGCAGGACCGATCATCAGGATGATTCATCCGAATCTGATGGATCAGACACTGTACAACCCTCTCAGGAGGAGCCGTATACGATTGCCAGGGGAAGGGCTAGGCAAGAGGTCAGAGTGCCTCTTAGGCTACAGGATTCTGTAGCATACGCTTTCCAGATTATCTCCTCCGACCCTAGATCCTACAAGGAAGCCATCAAGAGCAAGGAAAGCTCTCAGTGGATGGGGGCCATGGAGGAAGAGATCGAGTCTCTCCACAAGAATAGAACTTGGGAGCTGGTGTATCTCCCGAAAGGAGCTAAGGCGATTAGCTCCAAATGGGTATTCCGGAAGAAGGAGTCTACTTCCGGGAAGGACCCCGGGAGATACAAGGCCAGGTTCGTCGCGAAAGGCTTTGCGCAAAAGAAAGGCATGGATTTTGATGAAATTTTTTCGCCTGTCGTAAAACATTGCTCCATTAGGTTTTTGCTCGCCTTAGTGGTACTCCACAATATGGAGTTGGAGCAATTGGATGTGAAGACTGCATTTCTTCACGGTGTCCTAGATGAGGTGATCTATATATTGCAGCCTGAGGGGTTTGTGAAACCCGGCAATGAAAAGAAGGTGTGCAAGCTTAGAGCATCTCTCTACGGCTTGAAGTAATCACCGAGGATGTGGAACCGGAGGTTCGATGTCTTCATGGCTTCATTGGGGTTCACTAGGAGTCAGTACGACACTTGTGTGTATTTTAGATTCCTGGAGAATGGGGATATCTTAATTCTGATGTTGTACGTCGATGACATGTTAATTGCGTGCAAATCAGCACAGGAGATCTCCTTATTGAAGGAGAATCTGCGCTCGGAGTTCGAGATGACAGATCTAGGACATGCGCAGAAGATCCTTGGGATGGAGATTCGTCGAGACAGAGAGCGCGACATGCTTTGGCTATCTCAAACTGGGTATACTAAGAAGGTATTGGAGAAATTCAGTATGAGTGACTCCAAGGCTGTCTCAACCCCCTTGGGACAGCATTTTCGGTTATCGTCCATTCAGTGCCCTACGACTGAAAAGGGACGACATGAGATGCTGAGTGTACCGTATGCGAATGCGGTGGGGTGCCTGATGTATGCGATGATCTGCACTAGACCAGACATCGCTCAGGCAGTGAGCATCGTGAGCAGATATATGGCAAATCCAGGGCGACAGCATTGGGAAGCTGTCAAATGGATTTTGCGATATCTGAACGGGACACCCAACGTCGGATTACTCTTCAGGAAGAGTGACGTTGCGGGTGTGTTAGAGGGCTATGTAGATTCCGACTACGCGGGTGACCTAGATAGAAGGAGATCCACGACAGGATACATTTTCCTTTTATGTGGAGGTCCCATAAGTTGGAAGGCTACTTTGCAGGATATAGTCGCCTTGTCCACTACAGAGGCGGAGTATATCGCTGCGGTGGAGGCCGCGAAGGAAGCCATTTGGCTCAAGGGTCTCACCGCAGAGCTGCAGGTTTCTCAGGAGGCTGTGAAGCTTCATTCTGATAGTCAGAGTGCTATCTGTCTTGCGAAAGACCCGGTCTACCACGCAAGGACCAAGCACATTGACGTTCGTTATCACAAGTTGAGGGAGTTTGTCGGTGGTGGGGACATTCAGTTGCTGAAAGTCCCGACAGAGGATAACATAGCGGATATGTTGACCAAGCCTCTGACCGGAATCAAGTTCAAGCATTGCTTGGACTTGGCTCATATCGGCTCATGCTGATCGTGCCGGCCCCAGGGAGAGGGGGCTTGTAGTCGCCAGTAGGGGTCTGTGTGTTATAGGTGGTATTCATGTTTGTGGAGCATCAAGGTGGAGATTGTTATTTTGATGCCCCCCAACCGGACTGGTCCGAACCAGTTCAGTTTTTTGCCTATATATATATATTGTCTTGCACAGGGATTCAATATAGTCTAACCTAATTTGAAATCATCGGGAGAAAGGCAACTGGCGGAACGAGAGGCGGCACGGCATCGGGAGAAAGAACAAGACCTGGAGCGGCGGTTTCGGGTGCAAGGGAGAAGAGAAGTGCGGCGGTAGATCGGGAAGAACCGATCTAGGATCGATCGGCGGCGGGTCTTCTTCTCCGGCGAGGATCATCGGCGGCTTCGGGGCGGGATCGAGCGGCTTCTCCTCCAGCGACAGGGTTTCGGCGATTCTTCTCCAGCAAGAGATCGGGGGTAATACCCGATCTTCAGTTCTTTTTCCGGCGACGGCCGGCGGCTGTTTCGAGTTCTTCTTCTCCGGCGACAGCGAGGAGATCGGCCCGATCTAGGGCTACATAGGTCCGGCCATCTTTGGGATCCGGCGGTGGCAAGATTGGGCAGATGCGATTTCTTCTCCGGCGATATCAGGGATCAAGATCCAGGGACAGCGAGGTTCGGCTCCGGCAACGGCAAGATTGGCAGAGGCGTTCCCTTCTTCTCCGGCGACGTCAGGTTGCGGCAGTCTCTTGCCGGCAGCGTCTAAGGGAGAAAAAAGGGGGCTGCGACACCGATCGGAGGCGGAGGACAGCAGTGCGTAGGGGAGTTTTCTGCCCTATCTTTTTTCTTTATTGTTCTTGTTTTTCCTATACTAGGTTAGTGTCAATCCGCTGAGAATCGTTGAGTGGCTGTGTTGTAATCGGATAATTTTTCGTTTAGTGGATCCGGCGCGCTTTCCCCGTGGATGTAGGAGCTTAACTCCGAACCACGTAAATCTCTTGTGTTTGTGGTGTTTTGGAATTTCGTTCTGTGATTGTTTGGTGCGCGTCATTATTTACTCAAGTTGCTTCCGTTGCTATTGTCCGCGACGAGTTCCGTACTCGCGGGCCGGTGCCAATTGCACAACATCGAACGCGGCTTGAGTGCTGGTTGAACGCTGCTCGTATGAGAAATTCTTAGACACATTAGTCGATCTCACAACCCTAGGAGCAATGGAGATATTTTTTGGTCAAATCGTACCTAAAAACAGTCTCCTGATAAATACCCCCCTCATCGAACCACACTCCCATTTCGAGTTTTTCCCGTCCTTACGCTCCATTTACCCTCTGCTTTTCCCTCTACTTTTCCGCTGAGAAGTGCCTGTCACCGTCGGTTGGAATTTTTTTTGGTATGTCGGCCTCTCCCCATTCTTCGAAATCGACCTCCTCTATTCCTCTCTACCGCCGAGAAGCGCAGCTCACGGTCGGTCGTCCTTGCCGCCTTCTTCGAAACGACCTCCACTGCTCCTCTCTTCCGTCGAGAAGTGCATCTCACCGCCGGCCGTCCTCATCCTCTTTTCGAGCAACTGCTTCTCTCTCGACGAACAGTGCACTGCAACAGCCACCAGGGACAAATATGAAGCAACCTTAGACAACATTTCCATAGTTAAATTATTCGTCGTTTTTCTTTGCTTTTTATTCTGTTTATCGATAATTCAGTTTTATGTATTAAGTTTTTTGTGTGGATTTTATGCTTCATGATATCCCGCTTTTTGGAGAGCATAAAGTATTACGTATATAGGTAGAATCGGGTCCAAATTTGCTTTAAAATTTTCAAATAAAAGCTATTTTTAATATTAATTTTATATTCAAATTTTCTTTAAAAGCCTCTAATAAAAATTTGTTCAATTTTATATTTTATAATTAAAATTAATTACTTAAATTCAGTTTATTATGTGTGCCCGACGTGCCCGTGCTGAATAAAATCCACTGCCTAAAACAACAATGATAATGATACAATGTTAAGAAAACACAAAATTTTAATTCAAAATTTATCTAGCCGGAAATATAAACAAATTACTAAAATAGGCCAATATGAAGTTTTGATCTGGGATTGATCAAAATGTTAGGCCCTAAAATATAAACACAACCCAATAGGCAATCACTAAAATTTAAAATCAAACCCCTAAATATGCCCTCAGATTTAAACACATAAACCTTGCATAATCAACGCAATCCAATAGACAAATGTCAGTTCTTCTATAAAATGGCAGTTCTTCTACAAAAAGTTTGGTCTTCGTGCACGCGATTACATGTTCCAGACCTGCGTCTCCGTTGAATAATGACAGTACTTCTATAAAATCGGAATTATTGCAAAGTGATGGGATCAAACCTTATTTTTGGTTGAGCTTCAGTCGGTCTCAGCAAGTTGTTGGAGTTCTAAAATCTCAAACCCACTTGCCGCCGTTCTTCCTCTACAAGATGTGGGCGACCTAATCCTGCTCTGTGTCTCCGTCGAGTGATGACGAGTTTTCTCCGGTGAGATGTGCGGTGAATTTGGCGTCGCCGTAGAGTTAGGCCAAGAGGTTTCCCGGCAAAGGTTTGGGCAGAATGTTTTGAATTTGGGGAAGGCGAGCGCTCAAATGAGTGTTGGGCCGGCGAGAAGTGCGACATTTATTAGCAGACTGTTTATTAGGTCCTCTAAGCGGACCAAAAAATTTACAGGAACGGTGGTTCCCTATGTTCTAAGACCAGCCGGAGCAGCAGGCATGTAACCTTAAATTTAATTTTCTAATTCCTTAGTTTATATATATAAAGATATATGTATGTGATGAAATAAAAATTTATTGAATCTATATTAGCCGTAGATTTTTCAATCAATATTCATTAATTATTGATATTTTTATTAAATAATTATAAATGTATAGATATCATAAAACTAATGTAGTCTAGGAGAGAGAGAAAGAGAGAGAGAAGGCGGATGAGAGAACGCGACTGACAGAGGAAGTGTGAAATGTATATTATATAATATATATTAATATAGGGGATCGAAGAGAGAGAGAGAGAGAAAGAAGGGGATAGAGAGAGTTGGGGAGAGAAAATAATCTTTTTAGGTGAATATGTATATGTTTTTGCAAAATAAAAATTATAATAATGATTTATATTTTTTGCGATCATTTTAAGTAGTCATATGTATACGTTGCGGACGTTGCCCGCAAACGCATTAAGCAATGGTGAAGCCTGTGCGGAGGCAGGCGAAGCCTGCCTGAATGCGGGCGAAGGCCGCCCGAGAGCATTGAGCACGGGGGGCGGGTGAAGCCCGCCTCGGCGTTGAGTGCACGCGTGCCCTTTGCGTTGAGTGCACTCTCAACACATGTCCAGACGTTGAGTGCACTCTCAACGCCTGCCCCAAGCGTTGAGTGGACACTCAATGCATGTGCACTCAACGCCCCCGACGTTGAGTGCACACACAACGCCCCCGACGTTGAGTGCACACACAACGCCCCCGACGTTGAGTGCACACTCAACGCCTGAGTGCACTCAACACCCCCTGAGATTATTTAGTTATTTAATTAAACTATAAAAAAACAAAAATAAATAACAAAATCGCGGAAACAACCCCACCTGTTCCGCTTCCCACCTGCCCGGTCCCGATTCCCTCTGCCGCCGCCGGCGACCTGCCTGGCGCCCACCGGGTGGTTCAATGGCCTCCGACGAACCCGTCGGTGGCTGCCCGGCGGCGAGCGGGCAGGGCCACCGCCGCGGAGGCCCTGCCCGTGAGCCCTAAACTGGGGCTTACGGGCAGGGCCACCGCCGGCGGTGGCCCTGCCCGCTCGCCTCAGTACAACCCCTGGCGGGTTCGCCGGAGTCCGGCGAACCCCCCTGTGAGCGTCGGGCATGCCGCTGGCGGCTCCGCCGTCGGCTGCGGGGTGAGCCCGCGAAGGCACGGTTGGTGGGAAACTAGTATCAGGAAATTTGGAGATGTGAACAGTGTTCAAAAGGGGGATTTGGATATTGACAACCCTCCTCTCCTGAATCCGACGGCCAGAAATTGAAATTGCTTGATCAGACGATCCAGATTCATTCTGTTGTGTGGCTCAAGATATACATATTGTTTTTAATAGTAAAGATATATAAATAAACATAAATTTGTAATATAAATAGATGACCCTGGGCTCAGAAGACTGGGTCCCACAGGCTTAGCTAACCCAGGTTTTGTTGGGAATGTGAGCGAACAATCCCGACAAGAGCACCTGTTGCAAATTTGAGCGAGCATCTGTGCGACTGCGTTCAGTGGTATGCTAGCGGAACAACAATACAATACGAAAATAAAAGCAACAAAAGCACAGAAAAGCACACAAGAAATTTTTAACGTGAAAAACCCAAATCAGGTGAAAAACCACGGGACGATTGGAGTACAAACCGGAAAGCCTCCACTAAAAGTGTGTGAAAAATCACACGCACGGATTACAGGTTTTCCCTCCACCGATCCACACAAGATCTCCACTCCACCACAAATACAATCCACACAAGATACAAAACCTTCCTTCCAATCCACACACACAAGTACAATATTGAAAAAAAAATACAAGAGAGGTGAGCAGTGTTACCCGGACGGATTGAAAAATCCGTCCCAACGTCAAAGATGACGTTCTCCAAACCCACGAAGAAGGACGGCTATGCACAGTCCCTTCCAACTCCGCTCTTCAACCTCCAAAACCACGAACACGAAGGTCTCGACAAGGGCCGGCCACAAGCGGCCCCTCCCAAACTTAGATCACCAAGCGGCGGCCTCCTTGCGATTCCAGCAAAACAGGAAGAGGGGCGGCCGAAGTCCTTCGGCTCCAGCAAATCAGGAAGAGGGGTGGCCGAACTCCTTCGGCTCCAGCAAATCAGGAAGAGGGGCGGCCGAACTCCTTCGGCTCTAGCAAACAAGAGAACAAGGAAGATGCGCCCGGTCCTCTTCGGCTCCGGCGAACAAGAAAGAGGCGACCGGCGGCCCGTGCGGTTCCAAGAAAATCGTGAGAGCGGGGGGGGGGGGGGGGGGGGGGAGTGGCGCTTGCGGTTTTCACAAACAGGAGCACGGGGAGAGGGGCGGACCGGCTTTTTAAACCCTAACCCTATGCCTTTATTTGGTTTCATATATAAATATACGTATGTGGAGAAACACAATAATAGAATCACGAGCCGCAACTAACACGTCCGATAATTTTTACCGACTCGGATGGGAACCACACCCAACAAATCTGCTGAAACTTTTGTACATGACTACTAATCATCAAGCTTTAGCTTCGTTTTGATGTTATAGTTTTCCTCGTAAACAAATACTATGACTAATGATGTTCTTTTATAAAGATTATTTATGTGGTTCAAATTATTAATTATATAATAATAAATTTAAGAATATATACAATATACAATCACATTTTTAAAGTAGTCATTGGAGCCAAGTGATCTCAAGTTCTCAACAATAGTGGTAGTCATATCAACACAAACAAACTTAGGTTATGTTTGGGGGAATTTATTTTTACCGGTCAAGCGGCCACGACAGTATGAACTAGGCTTTAATTAAGGTCCGGTTCATGTGATCGTAACCGCTTGACTGGTGAAAATAAGTCCACCCAAACAGAGCCTTAGGCTCCGTTTTGGGGGGGGGGGGGGGGGGGGGTTAAGGTCCGGTTCATGCTGTCGCAATCGCTTGACCGGTGAAAAGAAGCCCTCAAACGGAGCCTTAGTGGCAGTCAAAGCAACTTAATGAGATGTACTGTGTTCAAAGATGAACCAACAAATGCATGCTACGCACAAGATTTTTTATGACCGCTGATTTTGAGATAAACAAGCATACCAATAAGTTCTGTATTTGGATGGATAGGGATGATGATTTTTCCTCGCATTCAATTCAAGCGGTCTAACAATGGGTTAAGGCGAGCAACCTATCGGGCCCTCAAGCGGTCTCACAATGGGTAAAGTCATAAAAAGCTCCATTTTCGTGATTTTGAATGACCTTTCCAAGCTAAATGTGTAACACCTCTTCGTTTCATTATGCTCGCGTTGTAATTCTGAACTGAACACTTGATCCAAACCCAACTTTTCATTGATCATGTTTCCCTTTATCTTTGACAGGGCGCAGCAACTTTGCCCGCAACAATAAGGTTTGTTCTGCCAGATGCTTAGAGCTAGCGTATGATAGGGGTGCTTGAATGAACATATCTTGATTACAAAGTTCGTAATGACACGAAAGATATTTGTGAATTTGAAATATCTTTCATGAGGAGCCTCTTCAAATAGACATCCTAAGATAACTAATCATGAAGAGCAACATTCATATCTTTCATTTAGAAGATAGACAAGGAAAAAAACATATGTAACAATAAGAATAGCTCGTACAATAGTCATATTTGTAACAAGAGGACTAATAAAACCTATAACATTATTCTATCCCTGCACTCGTTCAATATTTTGCTAATTACATAAGAATAAAACTCTGAGAGGCCTCTGTACTACTGAAAAAGCATAGACAAGTACATATGAGAAAAGGGCCATTTACCGGGACCTCCCCTCTAACTTTGCTAAATTACTGACAACACCCCTCTTATTTTTGAAATTACAAAAAACTTCCCTAAAGTTTTCATTTCATTACAAAAACCTCCCCTGAAGTTTTAATTTCATAACATCCATGCACAAAAACACCCCCCTGGGTGAACAATGTCCAGGGGGGTATTTTTCTTCATGGATGCAATGAAACGAAAAGACCAGGGAAGGTTTTGGTAATGAAATGAAAACTTAAGGGGAGTTTTTTGTAATTTCGAAAATAAGAGGGGTGCTCTCACTAATTATGCTAGTTTACAGAGGAGGTTTGGGTAATTATTTGTATGAGAAAACAATAAAATTGTATTTATACTCATGCAATCAAGTACCATGGCAATTGATTAATACATTTTACACAAGACTGTATGTGTGGAAAGCATGTTTAAGTTATTAAATTATTTATTATCGAACACTAATTAGTATAAGAAGTAGTGGTGGAGCAACCAAATATATAATTTTTAATCTATATCTATGTATTAAAGATCAATAATAACTTATAATGATTAACATTATGTCAATAAATGTCTTTATTGTTGATATGCTCCCCCTGAAATGATCCGAGTTGCGGGTAGCCAAAAAGCCCACCACATTTAGTGGAGGATGTGGGGTTGACAAAGTCAACCCCACTAGAGCTGAAACCGCCATTGTCGCCGCCACTCCAGCGCGCTACGCCTCCTTGCGCTCTCTCGCGCTCCTCGCTTCCTTGTGCGCTCCCGCGCGTGCCTTTTCCTTGTGCGTTGTTGCACGAGTCTATTCCTTACGCGCTCCCGCGCGCTCCGCCTCTTTGTGCGCTCTCACGCTCATCACTTCCTTACGCACTCACGCACACTCCTCTTTCTTCCGTACTCTTGCACGCGTCTCTTCCTTGTGCGCTCCTGCGGGATCCGCCTCCCCGCGCGCTCTCACGTATGTCGCTTCCTTGCGCACTCCCGCGTGCGCCTCTTGCCTCCGCGCTCCTCGCTCTCCTCCAGCAAGCACTCCGCGCGCTCACCTCCAACAAGCGCCTCGTGCTCTCTCCTCCTGCAAGCCCTTCGCTCGCTCTCCTCCCTCAAGCGCCCTGTGCGCCCTCTACCAGCAAGCGCCCAGTGCGCTCTCCGACAGAAAGCGCCCTACGCTCTCTAAACCAGCAAGCGCGCAGCGCGCTCTCCTCCAACAAACACCATGTGTGCTCTCGTCCAGCAAGCTCCCCGAGTGCTCTCTAACATTTTGCGCTCGGCGAGCTCTCTGCCAACAAGCGCCCCATGCGCTCAAGAACAGGCGCTCCATCCACCGATAAGACAACCGCATCAGACTTCTCGAAAAGACAATCAGAGACAAAATGCCTTAGATAAAGGGCAACCTACTGCCATTGAAATCCAGATTATACGACCAGATCTACCTCTCTCGCACCTATTATTAGGTGTGTTAAAAGCACTGGAATTATTTTAGGAGGGGCGGATCGGCAGACCCAAAAAAAAGGTCACCCCCGTGCATCTTTGACCGGAATGTAGAGAATGATTAGGCGTGCATTTATCATCATTGAAAGTGGTACCCCAGAGATATTTTTGGCCTATCACTATCTGATCACGACGCTTATAGTAACGTTGATTAAATCCAAATAAAAAATGTATATGCGTAAGCCTACGTCATGCTGACTTGCTGATGACACCTGATAAATATGTCATTCAAGATTAGAATGAAGAATATTGGAGGTTTACATTAGTTAACCAAATACATTAATGAAAGCAATCAAAATAAGGCTTCATTTGTTTCGGCGGTGGCGGGTTGATCCGGAGGGTGGAAACGGAGTGTTCGAAACGGAGAAGAGAGGTGGTTGTTCCAAACGGAGCTTTTTGGGACGTTTCTCAAGACGGGCGGGTGGAAACAGAGCAAACGCCGCCAGAGATTCATTTGTTTACCCATCTTCTGGCGGCGTTTGCCCAAAACGGAGCACCGAAACGCCAAACAAATAGAGCCTAAGTCAATAACTCGGGTGTAATATACTGCAATTTTATACCGGATTTATGCTCTGTTTGGCGCGGTGGGAGCGACTGGAAAAGCGATTGTGAGAAGCAGTGATGAACATCTATACTGTATTAAATGTGAAAACCATCATTTGGCGAATCATTCAACTTTTTTTATTTTACCACTCGTCGTTACAGAAGTTCCAAGTTTTTAAATTTGTGTTTTCTTATCATAACAATTGTTCTCTCGTATAGTTTAAAGTCCCATACCAACAATAAGAAAAATGTGTTATGCTCATCAGTCGCAAATCCTCATGCACAAAGCAAAAAACGAGGGTCGGACGGAATAAAATGCTCAAGCATTTGCGAGCAGTGGAAGCGTCATCGTGCCGGAGCAATACCGTGACCCGAATACTATTGCACGGGACACTAGGGGACCATAGTCCTGATGAAAAGATTTCTCGCAGGGAGCAATAGCGCCCAATATTCCATCCTCCAGCAGCATTCAGTTTCCCACTCGTCTTCCACTAGCTCAGTCGAAGGTGAAGGGTTGGGTTGGTGTGCCATTAAAGGCGCTTAAGAATTGGATTAGGGACTATATTTAATGGACTAGTTAATATGGATTGATTTAAATCTACATGTAAAGTTTAGGAACTAACATTAACAACAACAAAAATTTTAGGGTCCAATTTCAAATCACAATGAAAATATAAAGATTGATTTTCCATTTTTAACTTAATTTTAACTCAACATTAGGGAGATAGAAAGCTTCACTCCAATTAAAGAATAAAGATAACCCATTTTTTCTTTTTTCCAGTTAAATTTAGGTCCAGTTCATATGATCGTAATCATTTGATCAGTGAAAATAAGTCCCACAAATGAAGACTTAGTGGGTTAGTAGTAAGTATTACTGAATTAGTAGTTTAAGCTTGAAATATTTCCAGTATATCAACTTACTACTTACCTATGGTATAACACATGTTTGATGAATTGTCAGGTAACATATCACCTGTTTGATGAATTGTGCAAATGAAATTAGGAATAAACCTTTTAACTACACTTAATGGTTACTGCAATTGCAAAGCCTGAAAAACAAAACTGAAGGATTTCTAATGAGCTTTTAACATAATCTTTTTGTATGTTATGGCGATGATAGCAATTTGTGTCATACCGTCATTTATTATGGCTTTGTTTGGCACAGCTTTAGCGGCTGGAAAAGTTCTTTTCTAGTTGTCAGAGCTGATTTTCGCTTGTTTGTTTGACCGGTATTTTGAAAAACGCGATGATAAAACCTGCGTTTTAGGGGATCTTTGGGAAGCTGCCGAGCCCCCACGGATGCTCTCCAAGAATCGCGCCCCAAGTCTCTTGTTCCCGAATCCTATCGATATTTTGGTCCCGACTTCGATTCCCTTTACTCTCCGCCTCATCTACCACCCTCCACCGTCACCTCTCTTCCTCCGCCCCCTCTCTCACTTCGCCTCTCCTTCCACCCTCCTCTCTTTCCGCCGTTGGGCCGAACTCATTCGTGAGATTTCCCTTTACTCTCCGCCTCATCTACCACACTCCGCCATCGCCTCTCTTCCTCCGCCCCCTCTCCCACTCCGCCTCTCCTTCCGCGCTCCTCTCTTTCTTCCGCTGGGCCGAACTCATTCGTGAGATTTCATGGCTGGAAACGGAAGAGATTGACAATTTCGCGTGATTTCATGGCGTGGTTCCTAGGCTGGAGACGGGAGCGTCATGGCGTGGTTCCTAGGCTGGAGACGGGAGCGACAAGGTGCTGATTCCTAGGCCGAAGACGGAGGAGATTGTCAATTTGGCGGCGAGGGTTGAAGGGTTCGACCAGCCACTGCTTTCTGAGTCTGATTTTTCTACCAAATAGTCTGCGGCTCTTTCTGTAGAGTTTTTCTCAGAGCTCTTTCTAAGAGCTATATTCTATCAACAACTTTTTCATCCACTAGAGCTGTCCCAAAGGGCTTATGTTTATTAATTAGGACGTATAAGCTTATTGAACCTTTAATTTAATTTTGCTCATTGCTCCTTTGCTCTCAAATTTGTTATCACCCTTAAAATTTTGTTCTGCATTAAGATTGCCCCCACAAAATAGTTTCTATATGTTAAACTAAATATCGATATTGATGGGGATGTATCCCCATTTTGTTGGTGTTTTGGCTCCTAACCGGTTCAAGTGAACCGGGCCACATCATTTAATATAAGAACCGCACCCCTCCATTCTCTCCCTCCCGGATAACCGCCTGTGCCCCTTTTTTCCTCTCTCTCTCTCCCGTGCTCTCTCTCTCTCCCGTGCTCTCTCTCTCCCGTGTGCTGCCGCTCGTGAAGGAGCGCCCCGCGCTGCCGCTCAAGGAGGAGAAGAGTCGTTGTTCCCAGTCCGTGGAGGAGGAGCGTCGCCGGTGGTCGCGCGGTTTGAGGTGAGGCGGTGTTCGGCTGTAGCCGTGGAAGGAAGGAGGCCGGGGGGCTGTTTTGTGGGGGCTGTTTTGTGGAGGTTGTTTGGAGGAGGCTTTGGAGAGGAGAAGTTTGCGTTGCGGATGGGCTACACGTTTTTGGCGAGGTCCGGGTCCGAACTTGGAGTTTTCTCTCCGGTGGTGGCGGTGGTGGCGGTTGAACGTCGAAGATTGACGTTGAAGGTTCCGACGAACCTTGTGCGTCCGTTAGTCGGATTGCAGTCCAGTTTTCTACACTCACGCGGATCGTGCGCGCCCGGCGCATTCGCGGTTTTCATCGGACGGTCCATTTTCTCTCACCTTATTTTTCATATGTGTATGCATTTATTCTGTTAAATATACACTGCGTGGTTGTGCCTCGGTGGGATTGCCGAGTGTCTGCATTTAATTTCATATTGTTGTTGCTTGTATTTCCTGTATTAGTTTTGCAGTGCCTGTCTCCCAGCACATTTATATAGGAATGATTGTGCACTTAACTATCTCTCTCATGATCCCTCCTATTGTCGAGATCATGAGTTTGACTAGTCAACCCACTCCCCCTATAATCTTCACAACAATAGGAGAGATCATGGTGACCTCCCACTCAACAACTACCGTTGGCCGCCCGCCGGCCGCCCGCCCGCCGCCGCCGCCGCATGCAGGTCGGCCACCGTCCGATCATTACTGAGCATCTGTCGCCGTCCGATCTACAAGTAACCACCCACTAAACCACCAAGTTAGTAGGGGGCCCACCATAACCACCTCCTAGAGGCTATAAAAGAAGTCTCATGCCTCCTCATTTCTCACATTTTTACTTCAGATTCTTCTTCTTCCTCAGGTCAGAGCTCTGTCAAACTCCTCCGTCGGGTCATCTCCAAGATGCCTACGAGCCAAAGGAACGTCCAAGTCCCCAAGTGCGCGGAGAAGGGAAGAAGACGACCACCACTAGCGCTCAAGCACACTAGCAACCAAGTTAGCATCTAGAACTCCCTCGGCGCACCATGTTGTCCGTTGCGAGTCGGAAATTCTCTCTCACCTCTAAGTTGTAACGAGGTGCGGTCTGTCGTGCTCGATTCTCCAAACACATTGTAACCGCAATCTGATAGTGGACATTGACCGACACAGATCCGGTCACGTGATTTTTTACCCAATTGAGGGGTTTTTCACGTTAAAACCTCTTGTGTCAACTCTCTCTTTTCATTGACTGTGTGCGAGCTCGACCGTCCCGAGAGCTAAGATGGTCCAGTTTATTCTGGTCCGAGCGGGACGCCGAGTTAGTCCACAACAGATATGATGATGTCTACCTAGATCTGTAAGGTCTACCTAGTCTGTTTGGGTGACAAGTGAGGCCCCAAGGCACCCTGAAGTCTCTGAATGGGCTGTGGCGGTCGGCGTCCGTGAAAAATGAAAATAATTGTTGTGGGGTTCCAGCCCGACAGCCCTCCCTTTCCTAGTGTGACGGAGCCCCGCCGCCCATCCAATTAAAGCTTTAAATTACACAGCATGTATGTATGCATGCACACACATGAAAGAGACAGCTATGTTTGACAACAAACAGAAGTTTTTAGTATTGTTACTGATTTGTGAGAAGAGATGTAATTAAATATGAGTAATAATTCGTCTTGCTTTTAAGTTTTACTCTTGCTTGCTTTCTTTCTTTATTTCTTTCTTTCTTTCTTTCTTTCTTTCTTTCTTTTTTTCCAGATGCACGAATGAACAAAAAAAGTTTCTTTTGGATGCACGAATGAACAAAAAAGTTTCTTTTGGTCTTAAATTCACAGTACGATGTTTTGTGCTAGCCTTCAAGAATCACAAGTAATTGGATGAAGAATCTAAAGTAGTAGCAATAGGTATAGTTGTGTAGCCAATAAGAATAGTTCGCCTACAATGAGAGCAGATTACGGGCAATCAAAATGCATGTTGTTCAAGCATGGATGTTCAAAGTGTTTGCCGAGAAACACGAGATGCAAAGAGCGGAGCGATGCTCTCAGAGGCGAGCCATTGATAATTTTGAAGACCCAAAAATCAAATGTTCTCCCGAGCAAGTCTTCCCATGTTTCACATGGAAGAATAGTGATTGTCTTCGTAAATGAACCACAAAAGTCAGTCCTTGAAAATCAAATTAAATTCAGGCGTCAACAATATATCAAGGAGGGGTAGGCCGAAAGGCACTCCTACTGGGTTTTGATCCCATAACAAAATTAAACGACTTCTTGATTAAAGTGCTCGCACTTGCCACAGGTTTATCTTTGTACTTTTCATTCACCGTCGCCGACAAAAAAGAACTACGATTAAGAGAAGTGTGAGGGACAGAAGTGTGCTTCCCGAAATTGCACCACGAGGACACATCAACGATGGAATTGTCGCAGGGATGTCAACGTAATGACAATGTTAAGATGATGGTTTGAGAAACAACACCACCAGGTTACACACTCGGCATCGGCTACCTAGCATCGTGCCCCAACATGAGAATCACCGGAAGTAATCGACATCGTGCATCCAACACAACATCATTCTGAGCATGAAATAAACACTGGGCATCTACAATCAGAATCTCGCGAACAGGCATGAATAGTGGCTTCACTCATTGGAAAATGAAATGATAAATTTTTTTTTCAAAGATGCAAACTTGAAAATTGACCCAACCACCCACCATGCTCGACTTGTGGGGAAATTGAATGACATGAAATATAACTTGTAATACATTTTCAATTGATTATGACTCTCCGGCCGGCAATCGACAAACCCGTGTATTTTTCTCGAATATACGATTTTAAATTCCCTCACAATCCTCCTTAAGGAAAGAATGTTACCAAGTTTGGTATGCCGGACCGTCGTCAATGTTCAGAGGAGCGGTTATTGTGTATGGTTCCGGGATGTCAGTTGGTGTCCGGGACCAATAGCATTGACGCTCATGCGCATTGCAGCGGGGCCCTCCGTATACGATAAAAAAAGAAAGCTCCTCATAGAATAGATTCAAGAAGAAGAAAAATCATAACATCATATTGAAATTAATGATTCATTTCATTCCTTGTAACAAAAATGATATAAAAACGAAGATGTTCATTGCATGGGGTAACTAAAACTGTCATTCATGGCATGAATGTAATAATCATGAGTAGTTTCGCTCTCTTACCTTACAATCGGTTCATTCTACATTCGAACTAAGCCCATTGGGTCCAAGTTTGAGGGGTTGGTGGCACGATATAATGGGTTGTCTGCCACCTGGATCCGATTACCACGGGGAATATACATATAATGTAAAAGCTCTAGATATATAGTTGTATTAGAACTTGGATGAAATCAATAAATGAATAATACACTCGGTTTTTACATTCAAATGTAGTTTTCTTTTCTTGTCAGCGGTCATAACTATTATCATGCCAAACATACATTCTATGAAAGAACAAAAAAAGGAACCTTGATTTCCTCAAGAATGCCAACAACATATTTTTTCCCCTAGAGAGAGACTTTTTTTTGTTGAAGATAAGTTCTAGTGACAAAAAGTATATTTGGGAGTACTAACTTTTAGTAACTAAACAATTATGCAGACAGTGTCATAACACAGAGACACGTTGTTGACAACTCCCAAAGAGTATGTTGTCATTGTACAAATCCTCATAAGTCAGTCCGATGGCGTATTTCAGATCAAGATGGAATGATTGGTCGTGAACACAGTGGTTACGAACTGTCGTTTGTGAACTTCCAACCTCGCCTAACGAACTTCATCCATTTTTATGCTCAAAATTCGTTTTTTTTTTCACAGTGATGGTCGTAACCGTTGGTAGACGATTGATCGTGCAATAAAGATGACTTTCCATAGTGAAAACTCGCAACATCTTAGCTTTCTTCCATAAAGGCTTTTGTAGCACAGCTTGATATGCACTAGAAATTGACACAGAAGGCGTGGGCAAGGCAGAGATAGGAAAAGTGAAGTATAAACAATCAAATGACATAAGAGTGAACGAGACGAGCATTAGCTTTGCTGGATATCTTTCGATTGAATAAGGGCAAGTGGACATCATTGGGCTCGTCAACAGGAGGATGCTCACCGGATTCTAATAACGGAGATATTGATGCTATGGTTAGAGGAGGTTTAATGGAGGCCATTTTGTGTAAACTCGAGAAAGAGGAACAAGTAGTTGAAGCATTAACAATAGTCACTTCGGGTGCGAGAATAGCCGAGGGAAAAGTATTAGATTGCACAAAGAGAAAACTCGTAAAGCAAGTTGACTCATTAAGAAAGCATGCATAACCATAATGCGAAAATTGATGAAAATCTTCGACAATGCCACAATTCTAGGGAGTCTATGAACAAAAATATTGATGAATAACATTGTTACTGAAGAAAATAATTGTGAACCAAGTATTTACCCTTATGGCCATATACCGGCACTTTCCTTCTAAGTTTGCTAAATTACAGATTGCACCCCTTTTACTTTTGAAATCACATAAACCTTATAAAAGTAAATTTCATAACATACATGCATAAAAAGACCCCTGAAAATTTACATCGAAGAGGTATTTTTGTGCACCGATATTATTAAATGTAACCTTTGGAGGAGATTTTTGTTATTTCAAAAGTAAGAGGGGTGTAACCTATAATTATGCCAACTTTCAGAAAGTTTTGGTAATTATTCCTTCACCCGGATTATAAAAAAGTTGGGATCATGCACATACACCCACTCCTAGATTACAGCAACGCGAATTCCAAACAGATTCTCACTTTTAACCAATAGAACTAAAATAAGCGAAGAAATCCAATATTTTTGAATATCACCGGAGATCCTACATCTGCAGTGTGACGACCCAGGACCGGCCCCACATGGGCGAAACTCCACTGAGATCGTCGGGCTGCAGCCCGTGCAACCCCCAACCCCTCTCCACGCCTGTTTCTTGGTCGTTGCGGGTTGTTGAGGCCAGAACTCGATCCCGCAACATCCTTGATAAGGAAACCACTCATCGTCACCAATTGAGCTGCAACTTAATTGGTGATGAGAAGTGGAGAAACTTCATAGTTAAGCGTGCTTGGGCGAGAGTACTTTCGGGAAAAGTGACCTCCTGAAAAGTCTTCATGCTGCTCGAGAGTTTGTCTCATCGAAGCGAGGTTATGACCACTAACAACCTGCCAGTTGGCTGGAAAGGGGTTGTAGTGTTTGGGCTACATCCCGATAACATGCCTACATGGCCCCTAAGGGGGAGGGCCTCGGCCTTACATGCAGCCTCAAAAAAAGCCAACACCCAACGCATGGGGTGCATTATTTCACACACGCAACGGCAGTCTAGAAAGTCAATAAAGTTGACGCCTAAGTGGATAAGCGACGGAATGATCATAAAAAAAAATCAAAGAGATGAAATAATTGTGAATATAATGGCAATGACAATAAAATGGGAGCATAATGAGTAGAAGATACGCAAAATTTTGGAAAGGACATAACGGGCAGCATCATTAATTACGTCTTAAAAAAGGCAAGCATGCTCGATTAGAAACTAGTGCCTGTGTTGTAGTAGTAGTAGCTACAGGACTGTTCAAATTCATCGCATGAAATGTCTAATAACTAGAAAGAGATTTCTAAATCAACATGAGACAATTATTTCTATTTATATATCATGATTCAGATCAAAATGGAGTAGATGAAAGAACTTCTAACTTGTCCAGACAAATACTCATGTCGGGGCAATTGAAGATTTTTATGTTTCAACTAGTGGTCGTGTATGGGCTCCTGTTGCTATTTGGTGTACAGCAATTCAGATTGGTGTGCAGTTAGCGGTCTCCTGCTTCTGTGATTAATCCCACATCTCAGATTCTATTTTTGGGTGGCCCTCTTGTGTGTATATATATGGGAGAAATGTAATGTTTTATACATGTGTGTGAATAATAAAAACTTACTATTATTTTCCCCTGCACCCCACGTGTTTGTGTTTCTTTAGATAAGGAGATTAAAATTGAATGATTGAGATTATATTGATGGACCTATAATTGTGGAACATGGCCAAATGTTGAGAAGATTCTTATGGTCTTATGTTTTTCTTCATAATATAGTCAAATTAGTTATTGTCATGAACTAAAATCTAATGTGCAAGCCATGTCAAGGGTGAGAAGACGGCTCCAGAAAAAAATCATGAGGTGATGAGAACAATCAAAGCTCAAAGTAAAATGATCAAATTGAAATCAAATGCAACCGAGGAATGGAGAGGAGGGAGAAGCAACAATTTCTAGCACAGACATCAAGGAAATGCAACAAATAGAAGGCATACTCATCAGATGGGAGCTTCACACAGTTTTCTCAATGAATGGAAAAAAAATGGACAAGAGAGAAGTAGACATGGCCTTAAAATCCACCGCGCAAGCACACAAACTACACCGGGCTGCAGTTCCATTTCCACAATGAACTTGCAGTTCCATTTTGATATACAAGGAGAAAGTTTGTGAACACTGTTATTACCTGCGAGAAGATTTCTCAGAGAATCTGCGACTTCTGCAAGTGCTCGAGAAGAGAAGTGGCCTTGCGCTTTGCCCTCTCTGTGCCGGTCTTCGCAACCTCCGTTAGAGGTATGACAGGCCCCCAGCCTTCCCATACAAGCCAGATTCTCGCAGTCCTTTTTACATAGAGCGAGCAGTATTGCGTCGCATTCTCCTTGTTCCGCGGCTGTCCGGTTCTTAAGAGATCTATCAGAAGCGGAATGGTATTAGCTTTCGATATAGCGACCTTGCCTTCATGGTTGCTCACAAGAACAGACAAAATGGTCAGTACTTCATCCAGCATGCCCGATGTTGAGGAATCCTTGAGTATCTTAATCAGGGGTTTAAGAATCCCGGCTCTCACCGCACGCGATTTGTTTCCTTGATAAATGCACAGGTTAAAAAGAGCGGTCGCCGCATCCTTCTTCCCCCTCGGGCTTCCACTCTCGAGCAATTCTACGAGTGCTTCCATGGATCCTGGCGTCCCGCCAATGATTATTTTGTTCTCGTCAATTAGAGACAAGCTAAAAATGGAAGCTGCCGCATTCTCTCTTGCCTCCATGCTTCCACCTCTAAGAACTTCAATGATCGGAGCAATTGCTCCGGCGAGCATTATCATTTCCTTGTTGTGATCATATATGGAGAGATTGAGGAGGGATGTGACGGCATGCTCCTGTGTCTTTTGGTCGTCGGTCCATAAAAGACTGACGAGAGCCGGGATGGCTCCGGCTTCTGCTATCAGTATCCTGTTGTCAGTGCTTCTCTTTGCAAGAGATCGAATTTCAGAGGCAGCTGACCGTTGCTCCTCCTTCGACCTGCTCGTGAGTTTGGAGACCAGGGAACTAATCAGCGATTTGTCTCCGGTGATTTCGTGAAATGTTCCATCACTCCGCATTCTTCCGCATGCTGATCTGTGCGGCTGCTCGATTCTATTAGCCTCACACCACTGCATGATCAGACTTCTCAACACATAGTTAGGAGTTAGTGTAAGATTCTGGAGCTTCTGTTGAGTCTTGGGACACGTTCGGTGGCCACAATCTATCCATTGTTGAATAAAAGCGCGCTCGTAAGTCTGCAAATCCAACAAACGAGTGTCAAAGCCTAGACTTTTACAAGCATTTGAATAGAATCTGACAGGCAATTTCAAACTCAAACAGGGGAGATCACTATAATACCTGGCCTGTGGAAACAATAACAGGATCTTTCATGAGCTCAAGGGATATTGGGCATCGGAAATCCTCCGGAATCACGAGAGAGTCATGCTTCTTATCGTCTACTGTGCTGCTTCCTAAATTACTTGCCTTGATTCCATTGTTCCCACTTTTACAATGCTGGGTACAACGAATCAGTTTGAGTCTATCCATCAAATTGACAGTCATTCTCTCAGCTTCGCAACTGGATTTTCCGCTAACTTCTGCAAGAACTGTCACCATGTTTCTGAGATTACTGTCAATTACGCAAGCGGTATCCTCCGGCGCCGCTTCAAACTTGAACGAGCGCTGCCGCTTAAAGTCCTTGAAATGCATACATGAGAGCATGCTGTAAATTTCTTCGAACACATTCACATTTACATCCCCATTCTTCGCAGTCTCCCTGCTCAGTTGTGCGCGCACCAGTTCAACCTGGGCAACATGATTGATAATTTTCCAAAACAAAACAAAAAAAAGATAAATTTAACAACTTGAAACCATCTCAGATACCTCCTCCTGCACCTCATCTGATATTTGAAAATGTTCATAAGATATGTTCCCCAGGATTTTCTCCAGCAGCCATGTTACATACTGGTACTGGATCGCTAAGTTCTTGGAGATCGAATCCTTGATTGTATATAGAATTTATATTAATCAGTAACAGTTACAGTGATATATTTGTGTATCAGAGAACCTTCCCTTGTTGGTGAACAGGGAAAATGTCTCTAACGAGTCTAAAATGCACAAATAATAGAAATTAAGCTAAATTTAGAAATTAAATAAGCATGTTGACATCATTGGAAGCCTTGAGAAGCAAATTCTGCCTGCCGAAGCAGTTTGAACCACCAGATAGTTAGGATGAGGCCGTTGGTGATGAATCACGATAACTCTCGCCAAAAATCCCAAATCGAGAATCGGAGTGAAATAATCATTTCATCAAACACCTAATCTGCATACGTTTTCCAAAAAAAAAACCCAAGACTCACCGAATCTGAACTCTCGCCGAAGCCGGCCTTCGTCCGGCCGCTAAGGAACATGAACCTCTTCACGGTCTCAAGCGCGACCGCCAGATCATCCAGGCACGACAATGGCGTTTTCGCGGGGGTAGACGTTGAAGGCCCGGGCGCCTTGCCGCCCCTCCGGGAGACAAATTCGCGAATCTCCTCCAGAAGATGGATAAGCAGAGATATCTTTCGCGCCAGGCGGACGCCTTCGGCGGCCCCGGCGGCCCCGGCGGTTCCCATTGCGGCGAGCTCGTGCGCGAGGGTCAGCAGGGCATCGGCGGCGTCGACGGCGTCCGATGCGTCCGGGGAAGATGCCATGGGGCGAAACTATGAGCTTCGATCTCGGATCGAGGAAGAGATTGTGCCGGCCTCCATCTCGGACCTAGGATAAAAGGGCGCCGGCTTTATTAGGGCTGGGGTTTTGGTGCTGCACGACTGCCTCCGAGTTTGAGCCCTCAGCAGAAAAGAGAGAGAGAGAGAGAGGAGAGAGGAGAGAGAGAGTCCAAGGATTTGTGCCAATAAGTAAAGGGCTAGTGGATGATGAGGCGGGCACTAAGAATTCCTCAAACACCAACAGCTGTAAAGAGCAAATACGAATTTCTCAAGATTAGCCAATTATATCTTAACACGCTGGATATTTATTTAATTAAAGTCCTGGCAAAAACGAATTAGAGCAGGACTCATGTTTTCCCTGAATGTATTAACATTCAGCATAAGCTGAAACCTTATCCTCTCTTAGTTAAGTTTTTATTTATCGTTAGAGCATTAATAGGAGCGCATTAATTTTGGATATTAGCACATTACAAATCTAAAATAATACCTATTTTTTTTAGATTTGGTTCGACTCTTATGAGCACATCACCCGTGATTTCATTCTCGCGCAGTTATGCTTCTTCCCGTCAAAAAACCCTAATTCGGGACTTCACGTGGGACAACCCCGTCGGCTTTGCCGGAATTTCCTTCTTCACAGCCTAGTTGGAGTTTCTTCCTCATATTCAAGCTTCATCGGCCTTAGTTTCTTCCAAGTCCGACGCCGACGCGTCCAAGCCCGACGCCGACTTTCCATTGTTTGCACACGCCTGGCTAGTTTCTTCCTCCAGTGTCGGTGATTTTACGGATCACCGTGTTAGGAATGGGGCCTACCAACTCTCTCAAAACTCTGGAGTGTTAGGAAGGGCGCTACCAATTCATTTATATTATTTTAGCAGGACCGGTCAAACTGTTCGCATGGCTCATGTACAATCCCGTATTCGTGAAGAGATGACCCCAAACAAGGCGTAAGACTTGCTGTGCGTTTTTAAGTTTTTTGAGAGTTTTGACACTCTTGGTGGCCAATTTAGGCTCAACCTACATAATATACTAGTACGGGGATGAAATATTTGTCAACCCCCCAGGCCCCTTTGAGGAGTCGCCCAGACCGCAGCACGCCTGACCGCCCGCTCGCCAGGCCGCCGTCTCGCCCAGGCCGCAGCTCGCCAGGCCGCGGCTCGCCAGGCCGCCGTCTCGCCCAGGCCGCAGCTCGTCAGGCTGCGGCTCGGCATGGCCGCCGTCTCGCCCAGGCCGCAGCCCGCTAGGCCGCCAACTCGCCAGGCCGCCAGCTCGCCCAGACCGCAGCTCGCCAGGCCGCCGTCTCGCCCAGGGCGCAGCGCGCCAAGCCGCCGTCTCGCCCAGGCCGCAGCCCGCCAGGCCGCCAGCTCGTCAGGTCGCCGTCTCGCCCAGGCCGCCGTCTCACCCAGGCTACCTACTAGCCCGACTTGGACTTCTCGCCCGGCTTGAGGGCCAGCCCTAGGTGGACTACGATTAGCTGCTTAGAACATCATGATTTGGCTGTTGGCAGTACACCCCGGGGGCATTTCGATAATTTTTTGGGCAGCAGAGATGGGTTATTTGCAGGCCATTCCCAAAAAACTATAAATAGACCCTTAAGGGTGCCTTGGAGGGGATGCCGTCTTAGCCACTTGAATTCCTCTTTCTTCATCCTTCAAGGCACTTAGCTCGGCATTGGCTAGCGAGGGGGAGATCACCAAGGTCTTCCGGGTGTGAGGTGGGACCTCCACGCTAGAGCTGAGGGTCTGTTCCTAGTTTTCTGAGCCTTTGGTCTGTGACGTTCGCCTGAGTGCAGTAAGTGTGAGTTCACCCCTTTTTAGGAACCCCGAACTCCACAAAGACCGATTTCTCGATTTCAACAGCTCCCTCGCACTTAAACTGTGCCTGAAACTCCCATGTTCTCGTGCTCGTAGCCATCCCGACTCCCTTGCACTGAACTGTGCCATGGAGTTTCTTTGCACCCTTTTGCCAGGAGACAACCCGGGTGCGCCCAGGAGGCACCTCATCCAACACCTGGATGGCGGGCCACACTCAACAAACTCCCCTGGAACGCCATCCAGGGGGATCGAACCCATGACCTCCCCCAACCTCTGATACCACTGTCAGAAATGGCGCCTACCAACTCTCCCAAAACCGCGGAGTGTTAGTAAGGGCGTTACCAATTCCTTTATATTATTTTAGCAGGACCGGTCAAACTGTTCGCATGACTCCATCACACTTAAACCGTGCTCGGAACTCCCATGTACTCATGCCCGGAGCCAACCCGTCTCCCTTGCACTTAACCGTACCATGGAGTTTCTTTGCACCCATGCCAGGAGCCAACCCGGGTGCGCCCGGGAGGCACCCCATTCAACACTTGGATGGCGGGCCACACCCAAAAAACTCCCCTGGAACGCCATTCTGGGGGATCAAACCCATGACCTCCCCCAACCTCTGATACCACCATTAGGATTGACGCCTACCAACTCTCCCAAAATTCCGGAGTGTTAGGAAGGACGCTACCAATTCCTTTATATTATTTTAGCAGGACCGGTCAAACTGTTCGCATGGCTCCCTCACACTTAAATCGTGCCCAGAACTCTCATGTACTCATATCCGGAGCCAACCCGACTCCCTTGCACCGAACCGTAGCATGGAGTTTCTTTGCACCATGCCCGGAGCCAACCCGACTCCCTAATGTACACTCCAACCTTTTCTCCTCTCATATATATATACGGTGGTAGGTTGTTAAGGCCATGACTTGAACCATCGACCTCGTTTATAAGAGAGGATGTATTCCGTCCCTTACATCCTTCCAAGCTCTTCCCTGCTGGGCGAGATGCTTTGAGCTCGCCCTTGTGTCTTTCGTAGATATTTCTGATTTCAACAAATTACGCGTTATATGTGCATAGTATAATATAATACCTATAAATCATTTGTTAATTAATTCAATGGAATGATTCAAAGGAAAGACTCAAACTCATACCATCCGGTCCATCACTTATCTTTTATAAGCTCTCATTTTAAATATTTTAATTTACTTGTTTTAAAAAATTAAAAACCCCTGATGACGTAAACATATATATTTTTTTAAAAGAAAAATATTATTGACGTGTTATTCAAATAATCAAAGTAGTTGGATCGGATTGAAAAGATCACAAACGTTTGTGATCGGGTCATCGACATGATTCCAACTGCCTCAATTTTGTGTGATTTCGAATTAATTTGACACCCTCAAATATGTGAAAGAGTCGTCCAAGAGCAACGCCGCCCATACCTCCTTGCCGAGCAGGCCAAGACCCGGCCAATCCTCCCCAACCTTCCGGCTCTAGCGTGACGGGAGGGATGAGGGGCGGCGCACCCTGTCACCCCTTACATGAATGTTAGTTCGGCAAACATAGAACGCCGAGGGGAAACCGGGCTTTTTATTCTTCCATCTCAAATAATAATTAGAACTGCGAAATTCTCTATCCGCCGCGTGTTAAGAAATCTATAAAGGAAGCGCTACCCCTCTAATAGAAAGGGGCGGTATGGCGAGGGGATGACATGAGCCATTATGTGCTACAACTCATGCCCCTCATGCAAAGCAAGTGGGTGCACGCCGCCGTGTCTCGATGTGCGCCTCTGCGTACTGCTCTGTAAAACGTGCTCGAGTCTTAAACAGCGCAACAATTCTCTATCCCCAAAGCAAGGGGGTACCCTACAGAATGTGTTTTGCGCTCCATTTTCTAGTTTGTGCCTTTTCACTATGAACTCAAGAGAGCGCCCCCCGCACTCCGCTCGCATTTGCTTGCCTTGCACTCTGATCTTCAAAGAGCACCCCCGCCCTCCGCTTGTATGTAGGGCTGATATCGAGTCGAGTTCGAGCGATTTTGACTCGGCTCGAAATCGAAATTTTCGACTCGAACTCGCCTCGAAATCGAAATTGATTTTGAGTCGAGTCAGCTCGACTCGAAATGACTCGATTCCGAGTCGGCTCGAAATCGAATCGAGTCGGCTCGAAATCGAATCGGATCAGCTCAAAACCGAATCAAATCGACTCGAAATATAGCAATTTTTTGTTTTGTTCCTATTTTGCTCAAAATTAAATTGAGAAATCTATAACTTTAGCAAATGAAACACTTAAAAGGCTAAATTTTTTTTATTTAGATTTAAATTTTCTTATTTTTAATCTTAAAATAAAAATATATTAATAAATACATAATTTTTTTAATTAATTCGAGTTGATTCGAATCATATTTCGAGCGATTCAGAGCTGGCTCGAAATCGACTCGAAATCAAATTCGAGTCAAATTGAATCGACTCAAATTGAGTCGAATCAATTTTAACCGATTCCGATTCGGCTCAATTTTCGAACGATTTTCGAGCGACTTTCGAGTTTCGAATAATATGCTCTACCCTACTTGTATGA
Source organism: Platanthera guangdongensis (assembly GCA_039583875.1). Classification (NCBI taxonomy): domain Eukaryota; kingdom Viridiplantae; phylum Streptophyta; class Magnoliopsida; order Asparagales; family Orchidaceae; genus Platanthera; species Platanthera guangdongensis. The sequence continues at coordinate 15,998,776 of CM077158.1, read as the reverse complement.
GCCCACCCCACACCCCATTCTACAAAATTGGCTCCGCTCCACAACGCAGGCAACCGTGTGTTCCGTTCTACAAAATTATGGCATCGCTCTCCAGTTCGGACATCTAGATCACGTCCGCGTGCCCCTCTACAAAGCACACCCCACGTCGCTTTGCAGAATGCATCTTTGCGCGGACGTCCGCAGACCGCTCCCCGCGCTGCTCTCCAGAGCACATCATTGTGTGCCGCTCTCCAAAACACAGATGCTCTCCGGGACGCACCACACACTTAACTCCTTAAAGTGTTTCCCCGAAACGTACAACAATCACAAAACTTTTTGTTAACATTGTAAAAGGTTTGATATTTGTCACGCTCGTTAAAACAAATGTGTATTATGAGAATATTACTAGTGGATATCTCCTAATTAAATTGGGTAAGGACTAAGGACTCATATGGTTTTTTCCCTTTTCAGATTTTCTTGTAAAAACTCTGTTAGCTATTCTATTTTTATTGTGTGCTCATTCAGTTGACTCTCAAACTAAGACAATTATCAAATTTGCAATTGTCATCCCAAGATGAAATGCCTGTTATTATCTCTCATATCTAACATTTTAAGGTATTTATTATAAAACTCACCATAACTTTAATATTTCTCTCTGATAAAATTAGTCAATTAGGTTCCCTAAATTGTGTGAAAACCTGCAAAAACGACATAAACATGTCATGATACCAACAAATTAGTAATATAATAAAAAATAGAAGAGGCATTCACCGTGAATTTTTTGAAAATACTGCTCAGTAAGGGTGTGCAAAAATAATTGAAGAACTGAGAACTGGACCGGAACCAAACCGAGCGGTTCCGGTTGGTTCTTATGTGTCTCAGTTTGGTTCTGCGTTCAAAATTTTCAGAACTGACCGTTTGGTTTGGTTCTCGGTTCTTACACTGGGGTACCCAGAACCGATCCGAGAACCGAGTTATTGAATTTAGGAATCAAAAATATATTTTTGATGAACAATAGACGTTTGAAAGAGATTGATGAATGATTAGCTTCATGAAGGTATTTCATGTGTAATTTTATAAATTATTTACTTATGTTTTATAATGTTAAATTTTTGCTTAATTATTAAAATATTTGAATATGAAATACTATATAATGTGATTATAAAATGTATTTAGTAATCTAAAAAATTTTAATGATTTTGGAGCTTAAGCTCTCCTAGTTTTTTTTTATTTATAAACATTGATTTTTGAATTTATTTTTCCTACGACAACATATTTACATCTTAAATTTGAGGAACTGAGAATCGAAACGGAACCGAACCGATATTTCCGTTTGGTTCCGGTTCTACAATTTAGAACCGTGTGTCAGTTCCGATTTCAAAACTTTGAAACCGAATCTATGCAGATCAATTCTTGGTTTTGTGCTTCTGAATGGAACCGAACCGAACCGATCGGCCACCTACTATTCAGTAATAAAAAGCAACTTTTTTGTCCTCACAGATCAATTATTCTTTGCCTAATATATTATATTACAAATAACGGTTATAAAACAGTTGTCTTAGGGCTCGTTTGTTTCGGCGGATCACTTCCGTTTAGTTTGGGCAAAACGCAGAGGTCCCTTTATTTGCGTTTGTTTTTCCGCCATCATTTGCAGACGCCTATAAAAGCTGCGACAGCCAAAATCCATGCGTTCGCAAACCCTACCCCAACCCTCCAGTTTGTTGTGTTCGACATCAGACCCGCTCACAATCTTATGTTCGCGTATCTTCTCCGGTGACATCTCCAGCCTCCAGCACCGCTCCATAGATCTCCAGCGCCGCTCCCAATCTTCTTCACGTGTTTCTTCTCTGGTGACAGAGATCGGGACATCCATCAACTTCTTCCACATCCTGAGATTGACGACATCAGAGCTCTGGTGGCATCTCTTCGGCGACATCAGAGCTCCGGCGGCATCTCTTCCATCAGCGACATCAGAGCTCGACGACATTAGAGATAAGGACATCCAGTGACGACTTCTCCGACGAAAACCAGCAGCAGCTTCTCCGACTATCCCAAGCCCTAACTCTTTTTAGGTTTATGGATGATTATGTATTATGTGAATGGATTGTTGGATGTGTGTTGTGTATGAATTTGTAGTGTGTGTGTAGGTGTGTGTTCTATGAATGTTGTGTATGTGTGTATTAATGTATTTTGAGATGGTGACATTGCGTGACTTCATTGTTGAACAACTACACAAAGTTTGAAAGTGTTTGGAGTATCTGCATAGTCAACTGGTAAATTTTGAGTTTTTGATATTTTGAAGTTTACATGTATTTTGGAGTATCTGTATATGTTTGAACTGGGTCTCAGGGTCACGGCCTCCGCCGACAGTTAATTAAAAAAATTTGTTTGTTTCCAATTAATTATTTTCAACAATTTAATATATATATATATATATTACAAAAAAATTTAAATAATAAAAATATTTATGAAACGCCACCTCAGTTTTAGTTTGGTGTTCTCTGTTTAAACAGTTCTACAAACACAGATTATCTAAACAAATCTTCATTTCTAGCAACCAGTTTCCAACAGTTTCATTTGCAAACCTGCATTTACAACGGCTTCTTTTACAACCGTAACCGCTCTCCCAAATGAATGCTTAATCCAACGGTACAGTGTGTGTTATAACAGCGTCGTCGCGGGTTTGTAAAGAATTATATGACATAAATATAATATAAATATATTTATACTATATGTATTGATTCATTTTCTTTGAATAGTTTATGCGCCCGCCAGTATATAATCTATAGTTTTGGGAGTTAATTATAAAGCCCAAAAGTCTTGATTCCAGGAGGATAATTTAAGTCTTTGTTGTGGTTTGCTCAATGCTCCGGTTGGACCGGACTAAATTGGATTGTCATAACCCACGGAGTTGTTGAGCACACACACTGTCATAGCAAGAGAAGGGCAGTGCACACGATGTTTAAACTGGAAAAACCCCTCAACCAGGTAAACTATCACGTGATCGGGTCTGTGCCGGTCAAACTCCACTATCAGCTTCGGGTTACAACTTTTTTGTAGAATCGAGAACGACATGCCGCTACTCGTTACACTTTGGAAGTGAGGGAGAGAATCTTAGGCGCTCGAAAGGGAAACATGCTGCTCCGCGTGAGCCTTAGCTTCCACAATCTTATAGCGAGGACGAGCACGAAAAATGTGGAATGAGGTTGGAGCGGCTTGTTGGAGGATGTACGCAAACGAGGCTTTCTTCCTGCAAAAGGGCAGAACGTCCACTTCATGGTAATGATGCGGACTTAGCCGAATTACTGGTGGAGGAGCGGTGGCTCGTTGGTGAATTCTAGTGGAGGTGTGGTGGCTTGTAGGAGAATTCCGACAGATCTCTGGCCTGAGGAAGAAGAAAGTATAGAAGAGAAATGTGAGAAATGAGAAGGTCTGAGGGCCTATTTATAGCATCTAAGAGGTGGTTACGGTGGTTACGCGGCTATCCGCGCACCGTAACCACCAATACTATTATATTAAACAAAGTTGTGGGCACACATAAATCATGCAATATTTACTAAATGCAAACCGTCATCAAGACCATGGTCCCCCCACTAAGGGTGCAAGTTACGCGGGCGGTTACCCCCGCAACGGATGGTTGCGATCGTGGCGGGGTCGATTGGACGACGGAGGAAGACCGGCGTGACATCGCGGCCAACGGGAGAGCCACCCCTCACGGGCGAAGGAGGCGGTCGGCTCACGCGCTGGCCGCAAACCGCCGGCGCGGCGTCGGCGGGCCGCCGATCACCGACCCGTCGCCGGTAGGCCGCTTTGTCGGGGCCGGCGAGGGCTTGGCACGGCCGGTCAGACACACTAGGTTGGTGCGTCGGGTGCAGCCCCGATGCCGGCTGCTGGTCGCGCGGTCGGTGCCGACCGAGAAGCCGTGACTAGCTGGCCGTAAGGTGCGGCCAGCCAGAACCGGGGCTCATGGCTGGTCAAGTGTCCCAAGAAAGAGGACTAGGCGCGGCCAGCCGCCACCCGCGGCCTCCCACGGTCGTAACGATAGTCGTGGGAGGGGGCGTCCTTGTCGGTCGCGGAGACCGATGGGGGTGTTCGCACCATGCAACCGCAGAAGTGTTGCTGCAAGGCACGACCTCCTCACCGACCGGAAACCAGGGAGGCCGGCCGAAGGAGGGGGAGAGGGAGAGGGGGAGGGTCCGGCCGTCTAGCCGACCCCGCTCAGATAACGAGAGTGGGATCCCGCATGCGCGGTCCACGCACGATTGCGCGTGCAGCGGTCAAACCCATGTCCTCACTAAGTTAGTGAGGATCATGATGAGTGGGTTATCCACACCCCAAATCAATATAAAAAGGATCTTTTTCCTATGAATCCCCCCCCCCCCCCCGAAATCTTCGGTATTAGAAACCAGTACGAAAGAAGAGTGAGGATTTCTCTTTACCCTCAAGAGATTTTTGTGATGACAATGATGATGGAGAACAGAGAGATGACAGAGAGGGCGGACGACAGCATTCCACGGGCCAAGGTAAGATGAAAAAGAGGTGGAAGAAAGGTGCATTCAGATACGAGAAGTTCGACATGTCATGTCGGCGAGCGGAGGAGCAAAGTCATACGCGTCTACTCGCTGACACGAAGTTAGGCTCGCCGACGCGAGGTTAGGCTAGCCGGCCCGGGAACCCACTGGTGCGCACGTGCCCCCCAGGTGTGGAAAACGCACACATGTGCATAGTATGGTATAGATGTGTGTGTCTGCTCCTGGGCTTGCGCAGGTGAGTGTGCACCTGGTGCATGGGTGCACACCTTAGGTGCGCGCGGGTCCCAAGGTGCGCGCACCTGGTCTGCATTTGCACGTTGTGGGTGCGCACGGGTGCACAAACCTGTGCGCAGGCGTGCACTGTAGTTGCACATGGACACACACCTTAGGTGTGTACGAGCGCATATATTGTGCGTGTGTGTGCTCATCAGTGTGCGCGAGTGCGAACCTCTGCCCGTGTGGATTGCTGTGAGCGCTGAGGTGCGAGCATGCACGCCGCACATATTGCTAAGTGCGTATCGCGCCACTCTTTGATCACACGGCCGCTAGTTCCCCTGTGCGTGTGTGTCTCTTCGTACAGATCTTGAATTTTTGTGCTGGTATTGCGAGCACTGATTGCTTGACCTTGTTGAAATTGTTGAAGTGTGAGTGAAGTGGAGTGGGGGTCTGATTGGGTAGACTGCAGAGATCGCCGCCGGTCTGGTGATTAGCTTATGGCAGATAGCTGGGTTTTGGCTAGGTTGTTCTCTCTTGCCGTTTGGTTCAGCAAGCACCCTGGAAAGTAACCGGGCTGTACAACCCCGTATTCGCGGAGTGGGGTCCCCAAGCAAGCGCTAGGTGTAATCCAGAAAAGGGTCTGGGACAAGTGAGCCCAAAGGCTAAGGGGGCAAAGGGTTTAGTGCGGCGGGAGGCCGGCACCCGCCCCGGTCTCGCCCGACTGGAGATCTCGCCCGGCTGGAGCTTTCGCCCGACCTAGCTCCCAGGGGTCTCGGCGAGACAGCTCCCATGGGTCTCAGCGAGACAGCTCCCAGGGGTCTCGGTGAGACAACTCCCAGGGGTCTCGATGACACAGCTCTCAGGGGTCTCGACGAGACAGCTCCCAGGGGTCTCGACGAGACAACTCCCAGGGGTCGCCCGGCTTGAAGGTCTCGCCCGGACTCACTCTCAGGGGTCTCGGTGAGACAGCTCCTAGGGATCTCGGTGAGACAGCTCTCAGGGGTCTCGGCGAGACAGCTCCCAGGGGTCTCGGCGAGACACCGCCCAGGGATCTCAACGAGATAGCTCCCAGGGGTCGTCCGGCTTCAAGGTCTCGCCCAACTTAGCTCCCAGGGGTCGCGACGAGACAACTCCTTGGGGTCTCGGCGAGACAGCTCCCAGGGGTCTCGGCTAGACAGCTCCCAGGGTTCTCGGCGAGACAGCTCCTAGGGGTCTTGACGAGACAGCTCCCAGGGGCCTCAGCGAGACAGCTCCCAGGGGTCTTGGCGAGACAGCTCCCAGGGGCCTCGGCGAGACAGCTCTCAGGGGTCTCGGTGAGACAGCTCCCAGGGGTCTCGAAGAGACAGCTCTCAGGGGCCTCGGTGAGACAGCTCCCAGGGGCCTCGGCGAGACAGCTCCTAGGGGTTTCGGCGAGACAGCTCCCAGAGGTCTCGCTCGGCCTAGCTCACAGGGGTCTCGACGAGACAGCTCTCAGGGGTCCCCCGGCTTGAGTAGCTCGCCCGACTTGAGGGTCTGCTATTTTGCCCTTGGTGGGCTGCGAATAGTTGTTCAAAATAACGAAGTTTGGTTGTTGGCAGACCATCCCAGGGTATTTCAGTAATTTTAGAGCAGCGAGATTGCATATCGGCAGGTCATCCCCAAAAAAATCTACAAATAGACCCTTGGGGTGCCTTGGAGAGGGATCCGTTTTCACCAATTTTCATCTTCTTCCTTCATCCTCCAAGGCACCTAGCTCAGCATTGGCTAGGGAGGGAGAGATCTCAAAGGTCTTCCAGGTGTGAGGTGGGACCTCCACGCTAGAGCCAAGGGTCATTTTCCAAATTCAGGTCTCTCACCAATGGACGACTTGGGAGAAGTAGGTGTGAACCGCACCCCTAGGTCTGAACTATAAGTAGAACCGAATCTCGATTTCAACACATGGGTTAGCCTTGTCTTATCGCAGATGTCACGGTCTGGATTATAAGACAGCATAGTCCGCTTTAAGCTTTCAGGATCTCTGGCTCTCAAGAAAGAAAGCGGTTAGCGCGGTCTGTAGAGGTTAACAACACAGTTAGCTGGAGCATTCTCGGGTGGGTTGATAGCTAGAGTTTGTTGGTGTTGTGGACTTGGTCACGGGCCTGTGACAAGTCCAGGTTTGTTGCCTAGTTCGCGGAGACCGCTGGTTGCGCAGTGTGGGTGCAGAGTTCGTTGAACTGCGCGGTCTGGATGCGGAGACCGATAGTTAGACATTGGCACAATAGTGGTTCAGGACGCATGACTGGATTAATCAAGTCGATGCGGACTGTGGTTTCTGTCCGCTCGGCTATGCGGATTAGTGATTCTTTTCGCGTCTACGGTTAATTGGTTTATCACGCGCTGTCTGATGGAGTTGTCCGCATTTGCTATGTGAGTTGTTCGCGTGGTCTGACTTTTGTGTCTGTGTTTGTGCGGACAGGTGGTGCTAGTCGCGGATTGACAGACGGTTATCCTATCACTACGGGCGGTGACGACACTCCTTCTCATGCCTATAAATAAGAGTCTCTGGCTCGTCATAAACAACAAAAACAGTGAGAATCAAGTCGTGTTTTGATCATGCGGTTAAAATTTTCTAACCAGCGCGAATAAATGAAGTTGACTCTATGTGCAGGTTGTGCGGCTAGCATTAGGTGGCTAGGCAACTAGTGGGAAGCTTGATGTGGAACAGATCACGGTTTAGAGTCAGTGATGTACAACAGGTCGCGACTAGGCATCCTGAAGTCTCTTCCTCGGGGTTACAGTTAAGCTGAGCAGTTCGCCCGGTCTTTCTGCGGGTTCTGTTCAAGTTCACCAACAGTCAATAACAAGCAGTCCGTGCGATTAGTTGCGGCTCAGCGGTTTCAGCGAATTGTTTTGGCGGTTAGCAGTTGTGCGACCAGTGCGGTTAGAGTTTGCAGAACGCGCGGTTAATTTTGCTTGTATTTTTTGTTTCCATCGGATACATTGCGAAATCTTGTCTCGCAATGTATACCTCGCCATATAAATCAGCTTTGTGAATTCAAGTGGAGACATTTGTGCTTCTGTTGCGTTTGATTTCCACATGGCTTTGACTGTGGTTGAGTGTTCCTGCAATCACTTTCTCAGCTTCCTTGAAATTTTTTACAGACTTAACTTTTGCCTTTTTATTTCCATGTTTCAAAGCGGCCTACGAGTCCTTTGCGGCTGAGCTCGTCGCTTTCCGCTTAATAGGTCGCGATTTGGCACAAGTGATTTCGATTACCTGTCAATTTTGAAGTAAAGATAGCCCATGTCCCATGTTGAGGAGAGAGTCCAGAATCCTCCGATGGGCTGGTTGACGGTTTACGAGACTACTCTGAGATCCGGTTTCCATTTTCAACGAGAGTTAAATTGTCATTTGTTAACGCCCACCTAAGAAAATTCATCGACTTTCATGTTCAAATGGATCATGTTTGTTATGCAATCCTTAACGAATGACGTTTTAACTCATAAGTTTACGACCGCCGCCAGCCACCGTGCCAAACTGAGCCAAACTCGTCAACCAAAGATTTTTATTGAGTTTTGAAAAGGCTTCAATTTCTCCCCAAATGAGCTTCCGGAGCTAATATCTACAGATATTATGCTTGAATTGAAACCACCACTATTATTAGGCTTGTGTAGCCAAGTCAAAGATTTTTTTGAAAATCTTGACCCTATCAAAAAACTGTAATGAGGGGCTTAAACTATAATGAGGGGCTGAAACTTTCCTCTAGAAAAAGCTTGTCATGATTTCTGGAATGCAAATCAAATATTCTTCTAAGTTCTAAGTCACCATCAATAATAATAGATGATACTTTAATGTCACATTTCCTCAACTTTACAATTATAGGAATGGTTCCAGGGGTGATGCAGTGTAGCGAATGCACTGCACGGTAAAGTGCAGTGCATCAGACGGTTGCGCTGAGATCTCGCGTGATTTCAGCTTTGTGTCGTGATTTGTGCATGCGTTGAGATGAGTGCGCTGAGATGTGCACGCATCACAGCGCACTCGCATTGCAGCGCAACCGTCGGATCGCACTTTACCGTGCAGAGCATTCGCGGCACTGCACCACCCCCGAACCCTATAGGAATCCATTGTCATAATTTTCACCTGATTTGACGTAGTGAGCTCATAAACTTAGGAGAGTTTTGGGGAGATAAACATGCAGTTCAATATTATAGTTGATGGAAAGGTGCTTATGAAAAGCTGCTGATAGAAAACATTGATTGTGAAAAATAAAATTTTATTAAAAAGCTGTTTGGGTGAAATACAGTTTTTAAAATGAATATTGAAAAATTGTTTGAAATCAATGTGACGTTTTGATTTTTTTCCCATAACATTAATAGCAATATTTTAAAATATGTAAAAAAACATATTTTTTCACAACATAATACCCCACACAAAAACAATAATATTTTATTCAGACATTTTTTTGAACCAAGTATTCCCGTCATTTCGGTCTGTAGTCTAGATTCATATAACTGATTTGCTATAATATCACATAGTGTGATTATCTCCACTACACCACCTGCAGTGTCAGAGCATATTTTTTACCGCCTTTGAGAAGCCATTCTATGATCTCGACCCTCTTACTCGCACTCACTAAAATAAATATCAACACACGCATGATGCCGATAAATGAAATTATGTATAATCATCGTGACCATCAAATAAATCACGAAGATTGCAGCTCATCCTCTATCTAGGCAGAATACTTTGTTGTAATGGAGCGTGCAACTCGAACAGACTCTTTAGGCTTGATGGGATTTGCGGTTAAACATTAAACTTACAGCTTTCCACACAACTCCAGCATACAATTCAAAAGATTATAATTGACGCAAGATAAAAAGGTTGAAGTTGCACAAGATGTTCTACCATGCAAGAATTTTGACTATACACCTTGTTGTGGACTAACTCGACGTCCCGGTCAGATCGGAATAAACTGAAATGCCTTAGCTCTCGGGACCGTCGAGCGCGCACACAGTTAATGAAAATAGAGAGTTGACAAGAGAAATTTTAACGTGGAAAAACTCCTCAATTGGATAAAAAATCACGTGACCGGATCTGTGCCGGTCAAAATCCACTATTAGCTTGCGGTTACAATATGTTTGGAGAATCGAGGGCGACAAGTCGCTCCTCGTTACAACTTGGAGGTGAGAGAGAATTCCCGACTCGCAACAGGCAACAGGCTGCACCGAGGGAGTGTTGGATGCTAAGTTGGTGGTTGGTCTGCTTGAGTGTTGGTGATGGTCGTATTCTTCTCTTCTCCGCACACTTGGTGACTTGAGCGTTCCTCTAGCTCGTAGGTGGCTTGAAGATGACCCGAGGGAGCAGTTCGACAGAGCTCCGACCTGAGGAAAAAGAAGACTCGAGGAGCGAAAGGTGAGAAATGAGGAGGACTGAGGCTCCTTTTATATCCTCCAGGAGGCGATTATGGTGTGCCCCCACTAACCGAGTGGTTAGTGAATGGTTACCTGCAGATCAGACGGCGATGGATGCTCGGTAGTGATTGGACGGTGGCCAACCTGCAAGCGACGGCGGCCTGACAGTCGGCGGCGGCTTGACAGTCGGCGGCGGCCGGCGGTCGACAGCAGCGGGCGGCAGCCGGTGGCGGCCGGCGGTAGCGGTCATTGGTGGAGTTCATCGGCGGCGGGCGGCGGCGGACGGCGGTAGTTATTGAATGGGTGACCCTCCATGATTCTCCTATTGTGGAGGAGATCATGGAGAGTGGGTTGACCGGTCAAACTCATTATCTCCACATTATGAGAAATCATGAGGGAAGTGATTAAATGCACCCCCAAGACTTTAAATAGAGCTTCATCCTCATCAATTGCTCCCCCAAATTCTTTGTTGTCGGCGATTGGCACAAGCGAGATAACAAGGATTTTTCCTCCATTCTCTTCGACCATGACGGCGACTAGCGAAAGGCCAGAAACGTCAGAGAGTGGCGCCCGACGATCCCAGGTAACGATGTGTTACAAGATTTTTGGGGGAGAGAGAGATCGGCAAGAGGAAGTAGTATTAGTCACAGTTTAAAATCGTGGCTAACACTATTTGCAGTATTAGCCACGGTTTTAAACCGTGGCAAATATTATTTGCAGTATTAGACATGATGTATAACCATAGCTAATACTGTTTAAAGTATTGGTCACATTTTACAACCGTGATTAATACTAATTGAAATATTTGTCACGGTTTACAACCCTGACTAATAATTATGAATGAAAAAAATAAATAATAAATTATCCTCATATCTGGTCGGCTACCAGCAGTCTGCGACCTTTTGTCTTCTTCATCGATGACTATCAGCAGCCAGCGACCTTCCGTCTCCTTCTTTGCAGACCACCAGCAATGACCAGCCAACACATCCTTCCCGTACCAGACCTTCCATCTCCTTCTCGTTGTTTGCCGACAACCAGCAGCCCGCGTCGATGCGTCTTCCTGCGTAATTCTAGCATTTGGCCCACACACGCAATCTTATTCAGTTACTTTGTTCTTTTTAAATGTCTAATTTGATATTGTAAGTTTGTAAAAATATTAGTCATTTTTCTTAAATTTGTCAAAAGAAAAATTTATTGTTATTTTATTGAACGCCCACATTGAGAAATCGTTTTAGGTCTGCCACTGCTCTCAAGGACACATTGTGGTAGCTCCGAGAACTTCAGCATTTTCCCAAACTTTCCTTTGCACTTAAATCTTGTCACGGAGAGGCGGTTTGTCGCCTTCCGAAGAACTCCCAACGCTTGTAAACATAGCTAAATAGTGGATTTTGGCCCGACACAGATCCGACCACGTGGGTTTTCACCCTTTCTAGGTTTTTCACAGTAAAAAAAACATCTTGGCTTTGTTGTCTGGGTTACACTTGATTATGTGCTCGCTCAGTTCCACTCAGAGCTAAGGCAATCCTATTCTTCGGACCGAGAGAAAATCGGGCGACCCGCAACAATATTAAATTTATTTATTTAAATATTAAAAAGCAAAGTTGTAAAATATCTGAGACATCCCTGCAATTCGACATTTCAAAGTCAAATCGACATTAACCCCTCATTCGACATCTACAACCACTATATATACACAAGCAATCATGCATGGATCCTTCCATACTCGACATGATGGTACATCATCGTTCATTGTCCCCAGAAAAAAATATTATGCATGCTATAGATCGCTTAAATTTATAAGTAAAATGGGCTGCAAATATCTAAAGGAGGGTGTAGCTCCACCTTCCCACTAACTTAGGTAGTCTCATTAGTGGGGAGGGGGATACTCCAAACCGCCCACCACTATCCCGACCTAAACATGTGCCAAACTACCCTAGCCAGGCAGCCACCGTTGCTGCCTGATCAGCTATGTTGCCACCTGACCGCAGTGTCCTGCCGACCCACGACCTCTTAGTCGTGGACGGTCCATGCGACCACTAGGTCGTACCCCCTGGCCTCAGCTGTGTAGCCCGCGATGCGCGCCCAACCGGCTCCCGCCGCATGAACATTGTCGCACGGCCGCCCTGGACAGACAGACCCACTAACCCCAGGCCAGTAAGCGGTTCGATTTGGTTCGATTTTATGTAAAACCGAAATTGGACCGAATAGCCTCAGTTTTTACAAACCCAAAACCGAAATCGAACCAAACCCAATCGGTTTAGTTTGGTTCTGTTCAATTTTTTACATGTCAGTTCGGTTTCATACATTTGTTTCGAAATTATTTTATGTTTTTTATGCGCATGAGTTCTATAATTAAATTTTATGAGATTTTTGAACTACAAGAACAACAATTAGATAAACTAGTCCCCAAAAAATTAGAACTATTAAAAATGGAGTTTGACCGATCAAAAAAACTATTAAACTAGTAATAATATGAGGCATCACAAAATATTCAATTATAGTTGAAATTTAAATGTTCTATAGAAGTAGCATCATATATTTCAATTCGATTTTTTTGTTTGCACCATATGCAAATCTAACCGAAATGATATCGATTTTCAGCCACTTGAAATCGAAACCGAACAGAACCAATTGTTTTGGTTTGAAAATCGATTCGGTTGGATTGGTTTGGCACGATTCGGTCAGTTTCAGTTTTTTATGCATACCCTCACTAGCTCCATGTTGCATCTCTCCGTGTTCGCCTTCGTACCACCATCGTCGCGCCCCATCATTTGCAGAACCACTCATCATTGGTGTGCGTATAACAAAATATCTCATCAGGGGTGTGCGTATAGCGACACAACCCATCATGGGTGTGCATATAGCAGATATCGCATCACGGGTGTGCATATAAGAAAAATCCTATCATGGATATGCGTATAACAAAATATCAAATTGTGGGTGTGCGTATAACGAAAATCCTATCATGAGTGTGTATATATTAAAATATCTCATCATGGGTGTGCCTAGAGCAAAATATCTCACCATGAGTGTGCGTATAACAAAATATATGGTTATGAGTGTGCGAATAAAAAAATATATGATTACGGGTGTGTAGATAACTGGATTCCCTCGCAGCTTATTGTCCAAAATATCATTCTCCGTATATATAAAAAGGTCATAAAGTCTTCATTTGGGGATACCTTGTCTTCTACGCTAGAGGGAGCTCCAAAGCATTCCTTCGAAGATCTCCTACAGTCCTCCCTGCGCACTTGAAGATTCTCTTGAAAATCATTTTTGATTTTAAAGATCGCTCGAAGATCTCCCTCGGACTTTGAAGATTCTTTGGAGAATTTTCATCGACACTTGAAAAACGCCTCCAGAGTTCAAAGATTCCTCGGAAATCGCTCAAAGATCCCTTTAGTGCTCTGAAGACCTCCTTCGCTCCTTAAAGGTGTAACATCCCGAAAATTTTTGTGACGTGTTATGTTAATCTCAGGATCTGATTGTGTATAGGAATGATCATCAGCTTTTATGAATCATGGTATTTATACTCGTTAGTGTTATGTTTCTCACCAAATCGTTTTTTATAACGTCTTTCGATCTTTAAAAGGTTTAGATTAACGTGATTAATTAGGGGCACGAGAAGAGATTGCATGTAAATGATTTTTTTAAGCAGAGGCAAATTTCTAATAGAAAACAAGATTTTCTCCTTAGTCATGGGTTATAATTGAAAACCACGATTTCAATTCAACCCTCTACTCAATCCCTAAATCATGCTCTCCCCTTGATTGCATATCATAATTGAGCGTGGTTTAGGCTTTGTTTGGGAGGATTTATTTTTACCGGTCAAGCGATTACGACCGTATGAACCGGGCCTTAATTACGGTCTGATTCATGCGGACGTAACTGCTTGACCGGTAAAAATAAGCGGCCCCAAACGGAGCCTTAGAAACTGTCGCAAGGCCTCCCTCTCGCTAACTCTCCTATTAGCGCGTGCAATAAAAGCTCTCAAAGTCGAGTCTGCGACATTAATGAAACCGTCGCCTCTTATTTCTCGCAGACGACTCACACGGTAGGGAATTTAGGGCTTTCTGTTTTTCATCGCAGCCGACGGACGATACGACCCCTCTTCCCGTGTGATATCGCCATTGGCAGTAAGGCAGGGACTTGTTTCCCCTTCAGAAACCCTGAAGTTTTCCTCCATGTTTCTTGTAGTGATTTCACATTTAGAAAGAGGTAAAAGCCTTTTTTGCTTTTGCCTTTAAATCATTCCTTTCCGCCCATTGCATCACTCGTAGGCTTTGTTTGACGCCGTGTTTTGAGAGCATGGGACTGCGAATTTTTCAAAAGCTGCGCCAAACAATTTTTGAGAGACATCACGGTGACATCAGCCACCATGAATAACAGTGTTGCCTCGCTGTTTTTGAGCCGCGGAAATATTCTGCGACTCCAACTTCAAGGAAATATTCCGCGACTCAAAACAGCGGCAGAGCTACAGCCAATTATAATATATTCAGCACTTTTGAATTATTATTATATATTTTAATATATAAACGTTATTATATATATAGTTATAAATTATAATATATTATAATCTATAATATATAAAGGTTATAATATATATAATTATAATATATAAACGCTATAATATAATATATTATTATTATATATTTGGTTATAATATATAATATTTAAAATATTATATCTATATTAATAACGATATTTAGGTATGAGCCATTGGTCACGGTGAAATCACGAGAAAATCCTCCCACCGCTCTTCACCTCCTGCGCGCACGCTGCTACGGCGGCTGAAATCCCGGAAAAGCCCTCTCATCGTCATTCGCGCCGCCCTCGCACCGTTCTTCCGGCGAGGCATCTCTCGCAACCTGCCATACCTCATTCTTCCTGCCGAGTGCCGCACCCGCCGTGTGCCGCACCCGCCGCGTGCCGCACCCGCAGTGTGACCCTTCCACTGCGTATGTTGCCGCTGTTTCGACGGGATATCTTTCCCCCAATCTTCGCATCTTCTCCTCAGTCTCTTCTCTCTTCCTCCGTGATTCCCCTCGCTTCTCCTCCTCACGCCACCAACAGCGCCACTGTCTTTCAGGGACCCGGCCTCAGTCGATCCACACGTACGCCGGAGGTACGTAATCACCTCTTCTGCTTATTTTCTTCCCGATTTTGAAGCTTGATTCTCGATTTTGTATATGAAACTCTGATTTCAACCTCTGGTTTCGTGTATGTACAGGGTCACACTTCTCCCTGAGATCTGAGAAACCCCTTCCTTCCCATCTGAACCGCACCTGATCTTTCTGCATCCCGCCACCAGATCTAGGTAATGTTCTCTAATTTCTTCGCAGTGTTTTTACTACAAATTTCCTTTGTTTTTTTTTCGTTTCATTTGTACCTAAACTCTTAGAACTTATTCTCTTGCTATTTGCTATCGTTATCATTCATCCATAAATCAAATTTGTTGTGTAGAACATGATAAACAATGTCATTGTTATTGTTTCTTTTGCATGTTTTGAAGCACATCTGTTCTTTAAATCATGCACTACTCCACTGCTTATCTTCCTGCAAGCTGAAAATGTTTAGTTAATGAGCCAGACTCATATTTTTCTGGTTCAGAAGAATACTTTGAATCAAATGAACGACATATAATTGTTGAAACCATTGAAGGTCAGTTGGTTAATGTTCAAGAATACGCTGCTTACTACGACCCACTTCAGTATTCGTTGCTCCTCTCATATGGTACATACGGTTGGTTAGATGAATACAAAGGATTGAATAATTTGCATGTTAGCTGTTGTGACTACTATTCATACATACTTCATGTTATATGTAAATACATTTCACTGTGTCCACACATGATGCTTTTACTGATATGGTATTTGACCCCATAATTGTTGTACTATAGTATCGTCAGGCACCTTTATCATTGTCGTTACATGGATGTCGTCTACTGCAGTAATATGTAGTTGATAACTACATTAAAATTGAAACTCAAATACTTCGTTGGATAAAAAATAACCAAACAACAATCCGCTCTGATATGATTCTCATGTTGATGTTGTTTAATCCGATACATGTATACAATGTGCTTATATTACAGCGAATATTGGTCAGCGCGTCATCTTGTCGTCATCTTTTGTTGGAAGTTCTCGCGACATGTACCAGCATTATCAAGACGCAATGGTCGTTGTTCAGCATTATGGTAGATCAGATATATTCCTAACAATGACATGCAACACTTCTTGGCAAGAAATCACAGATGCGCTCTATGCTGGACAAACACCGCAAGACCATTCAGATGTAGTCTCTCGAATATTTCTTGCTAAATATGAGAAATTAAAAAAATATTTTCCATAAAAACGTTTTGGGCAGAACAGTTAGTCATGTTCACATAATAGAATTCCAAAAAAGAGGGTTGTCGCACGTTCATATGATGGTTATTTTTGATGCGCGTGATAAAGTGAATACTCCAGATGACTATGATAAGATTGTTAGAGCAGAGCTTTCTTATATTGAGCATGAACCCGAATTATACAATGCTGTTGTGCGTCATATGATTCATGGACCATGCGCACCTGTAAACTCTCATGCACCATGCATGAAACATGATGTTTGTAAAAAAATGAGTATCCAAAAAACTTTGCTGAGACAACTTTGCAAGGAGCAGACTCCTACCCAATCTATAAACGCCGCTACTGACAATCGATGGGTTGTTCCATATAACTCATGGCTTATGTTGAAATACGACAGTCATATTAATGTTGAGACATGCAGTAGTATCAAAAGTATAAAATAACTACATAAATACATCCATAAAAGCCCTGATTCAGTTGCATTTCAGATTCAACCTTTCTCAGATCATAATGAGCTTGCTCAATATGTAAATGGTCGATGGATATGTCCACAAGAAGCATTTTGGAAGATATTCAAGTTCTCGATGTACCAAACATATCCATCAGTTATCCGTTTACAAATTCATTTACTGAATAAGCATCACTTACATTTTGGCACCACTGATTTAGTTGGGAATCTTCTAGCAAATGAACGAAATTCCCGCACAATGTTGACGAAATTTTTTCGTGTTTACGCCACACAACAAGAACGTCACAAGTATCTGTATACGGAGTTTCCAAAACATTACACATGGAATCTGATATCCAAAACTTGGACTCTACGAAGACGGCGCCATAAAGTTATTGGTCGAATGTACTCAGTACATCCTTCTGAAGGTGAAAGATTTTATTTACACATTTTGTTGTATCATATTCGAGCTCTGAGATCATTTGAACATCTGCTCACAGTCGATAACATTATGTACTCCACGTTTAAAGAAGCTGCTGAACATTATGGTCTGCTCGAACGAGATAACAATCTACATAACTGTATGCGTGAAGCAAGAGAATTTCAACTACTGCAAGCATTACGAAATTTATTCACAATAATTTTACTATATTGCAACTCAACTGATGTTAGACAATTATGGAATGATAACTACACTGCAATGACTGAAGATTACATCTCCTCTACTTTGATGAATGATGTATATGTCATGAACAAACTTCTCCATGAAATAGATTATACTCTCCAACAACATAGCAAGAGTATTATACAGTTTGATATTTCTCAAATGTCTTCAGTCTTCTGAAATCTTAACAATGTATCGAGCTTAATTGAAGATGAACTGTCGATATCAATCTCATATACGGATTTGAACTCTGTTTCATTGTTAAATCCTGGTCAATGTTATGATTTTCATACTATTATGGAAGCTATTAGACAGCGTGATGGAGGTATTTTCTTCATAGATGGTCCTGGAGGCACTGGAAAAACTTTCCTATATAAAGTGTTACTTGCTCATTTACGACAAGATGGTCATATTGTGCTTGCAACTGCATCATCAGGAATTGATGCAACTCTTCTTACAGGTGGCACTAAAGCACATTTAAGATTTAAAATTCCAATTCCTGTGGAAGCTGGTTCATTTTGCAAATTTGGCAAACAGTCTAAGATGCATAAACTGATACAACATTACTCTGCTATTTTGTGGGATGACGCTCCGATGTCGCACAAACATGTATTTGAAGCCGTTGATCGATCATTTTGAGATGTTCTAAGCATCACACAACCTTTCGGTGGTAAAGTTGTCATTATGGGAGGAGATTTTCGTCAAATTCCACCAGTTGTGGTTAATGGCACAAAGTTCCAAACTATCAATGTCAGCATAGTTAATTCACTTTTGGGGTCAATTGTACGGTTAATTTCATTATCTGAAAATATGTGTGCTTTTGATAATCAACAGTTCTCAGAATTTTTGCTTCGAAGAGGAAATAGTGACGGGCAAACATATGATAATGATATGATTCAAATTCCCATGTCAATGATCATTCCATGGGAAGGAGAACATTCACTCAATGTATTTACCAACAGTGTATTCTCCGATATTATGTCCATTGCTACCGACTCTACTTATTGGGAAGACGGAGCATTGTTGACTCCATTAAATGAGGATGTTTCTATGCTAAATGAGAAGTGCCTCAAATTACTCAATGGACATGAAATTGCGTACTATTCTTTTGACTCTATTGATGATGACAGATGTAATTTATACCTACAAGAATTTTTGAATAACATATCACTAGGCACTCTCCCACCACATAAATTATCTTTGAAAACAGGCGCCCCCATCATGCTCTTGCGCAATTTAAATCCTCGAATCGGCCTACGCAATGGTTCATGCCTGCTTTGTCGTCAATTCTCAAGAAATATTATTGAAGCCGAAATACTCAGTGGAGAACATAAAGGGAAGTCAATCTTCCTTCCCCGCATACCACTGAAACATGCTAGAGATTTCAATATGCCATTTAAGTTAACTCGAAAGCAATTTTCAGTTCGTTTAAGTTTTGCAATTACGATAAACAAATCTCAAGGACAAACAATTAAGCAGATTGGCCTTTACTTGCCCTCTCCTATTTTCACTCATGGTCAAGTTTATATCGCTTTATCAAGAGGAGTCAATGCGACAAGTACCAAAATTTTAGTAAGAGATGGTTGTATATCAGGACAATCGGGTACTTATATAAAAAAATGTTGTTTTCAAGGAACTACTGTCCAAAGTCAGTGTACAGGAACATTTTTTTCCTCATCTCCAAGTTTTTCTTCCTCTGTGCAAGGTACAAACATTGTTGTCGATTAATATATTTTATTTTTTGCACAGTCTCATCAAACGTAGTCAACTGCAATTACTTGCAACAAAATTCTGTTGCAACAAACACATGTGATCTGCCCTTGGTACGCAGTTTAACTTTAAATTCGGTACAATTAATCACAATTATGCGCTCATTTTATTTCTTTGAACATCATATGAATGCAAATACAAAATAAAAAAATTCTGTATTACGTACCTTATAGCTATATTAATCTTCTATAAAAAATCATATAAACAGAAAAATATAATACAAATATTTTTTATTACTTACCGTATACATATATTAATCTTCGATAATAATATTATATCTGGTTGCAGATATATTCAAGTATATTGCACTGTCAACATACAGGTAAACACAACTGCTAGAAATTCAATAACTCCATATGTGCACCGTGGTCAGCTGCTTTGTATGACAATAATATATTACTGCTACAGTTTATTATACTGTTCTTTTTTTTGGTCATTGTTATATATAGATCAGGTATGGCTATATACAAACCCAAAATTTAGGTTTTTTTTCTTTTTTTTTTACTATATACAAACCAAATAAATACCTTATTCTTCTCCTGCTCCGGCGCCGCCGACAACTTCACATCTCCAAGCCCCTAGGCCTCCAACCTCGTCAGCCTCATCTCCCGCAGTCTGCTCCGCCTACCTCACCGCCGCCGTCGCCCTCAACACCAGCTGCCCGGGAAACAAATCTGCCTCCGTCCGCAACGTCTACTGCGTGCTCCGGTACGCCGACCATGCCATTGTGTCGGTGCTCGAATATCCGAGGTTTTCCAGCGTGCCTTCGCCGGAAAATGTCTCGAATCCGGCATTGTTCGGCCAGCAGCTTGGGAGCATGCTGTCGGGCATCCTGCTGGTGTCGTCGAGCAGCCCAGTGAGGATAGCGGGGGGCGTGAATCGGGTGGATGCTGGGATGAATTACACGGTGTACGGGTTCGCGTGGTGCACGGCGGATCTGTTGCCGGAGAATTGCTACCAGTGCTTGGACCATGCGCTGATGAGTTATACGGGTTGCTGCGATTATAGCTTAGGGGGGAGCCATTACCATTAACTGCATCGTCAGCTACAACGTTTTGCCATTTTTCAACGCTTCTTTGATTCAAAATGCTTCAGTTATTTCTCTTCAGCCTACTCAATTTAAAACTGATAAGAGATAAACATTGCGGCACGTCCGAGCTCATTTATTAAGTTTGATTTTTTTTATTTTTCATTGGTCTGCATATAACAATTTAGTCTACATATAGCCAGTTTTGAATTAATATGGTTTGTATATAACCATGGTTTGTATATAGCCAAACATGATCTATATATAACAATGACCTTTTTTTCATTGATATAATGATATCTATTATAATAAATATTTAACCTACTGCTATATGATTATTTTGACATTTCTCTATTACCGCTTACAATTATGGCTAAACATTCAAGACAACATTTGCATTCACATGATTGTATATATCCATTTTGGGTCAAATAAATATATGGCGATCATAATGAAGTTGACAACAAAACAACATAGCATGTTATGCCTCATGTCTACAAATATAATGGGCTCAAAATCTTAATACCCACCATGCCAACGAACATAAGTGTCATAGAACAGTGGAACTTCGTTTCTCAGGCATTTGCAACATTAACGAAAATAATTGTATTGCAATATAAGAATTTGCAATGTCTGGTACAACGTCTTCGTCAAGCACGCCGCGTAAGAAAGCCCTCCATTTCACAAACAACGAACTCGAGTACACCGGCGCTGTTCCACCAGAGATGCGAGAGAACTACTACTTTTGTCTATTAATTGGCAACCTTAACCTTCGTACGAGTACTGAGGTTTTGAAATCTGTCTTTGGATCCCTTACGGGATTCATTCACGCCACTGTACGGATTCAAAATCTTGATCATCAATTATATTGTTGAACTTTTTTGACTTTGATAATTCAATTATACTCTACATTTACTCATGAAGGCTGACTTCGACACAAAGTCAGATCCAGTTGGCACGAGGCAGTTATTTTCACTGATGAAATGACAATGAGCGAAGTCGCGGAACAAATGGACAACCACATCATTGACGGGTATAAGATTTGAGTTCTTCAGATGACACTCTTTGACGTTAAATAAGAGTTTTTTCGGGGGAGGGGTCCTTAACTAACTGAATTTGTCGTTCTTATACATTCTCACAAATGTTTGTAACTATCTGTTTTGCGTTTTATCACTCTTACGTGTGAAATTTTTCGTTACTATCTTTACTCATCATCTTAGTGTCTTCTTTACTATTTCATTAATATTCAAATGTTATCGTGCTAAATATATCTGTAAAAAGTGATATACTATGTTCTGGAATTTGCCTTAACTTCTACATTTATATGACTGTTACCTTAATTTCTGCATCTACATACATCTATCATCACTGAAGAATATTATGTTTCATCTCTTACAACTCCACTGCAATGTCTTATATTTTGCTCGGCAGGGAATAACAACATCCAAATTTCTAAAATAAAACATGAAATTTACATACCAGATTCAGACTTAGGGTCGATGACCTTGAATCCAGATATGAAACTTCTTAGATAGAAGTCTATGTTCTCCGCGAAGGACATTCAGTTCAAGACACCACCGGGTTTGCCACACAGAATGCAATTTCAGTTTGTGCGCAGTCGCCATTAAAAACAAGATTTAATAAGACAATCATGAAATCTACTAGAACTTACATCAGACAAAATTTAGAGACTCCAAAAATTATTGTCCAAAAGAAACCAGAAAATGAGACAGATCTTATAATAGTACGAAATAACAAGATTAACAGTACTCAGGCTCTATTTGTTTGGGCGTTTCAGAGCTCTGTTTTGGGCAAACGCCGCCGGAAGGCGGGTAAACAAATGAACCTCCGGCGGCGTTTGCTCCGTTTCCACCCGCCCGCCTTAAGAAACGCCCCAAAAAGCTCCGTTTGGAGGAGCCACCTCCCCCCTCCGTTTAGAACACTCCGTTTCCACCCGCCGGATCGATCCGCCACCGCCGAAACAAATGAAGCCTCAATATTACACATTTTTTTATACAAAAAAAAGTTTGTTTTTTAGTGTTGCTGGGAGCAGTCTTTTTTACTCTCTAGTAATCCTGACTCAGTTGAAACTTGTTTTTATAAGATCTCAAGTCAGGGGTTTCGCAAAGCATAGACGGCGCGGTCTACACAGTCATTAGTCCCCTTCAGTTGTACCTCCCTTAGGTTATATTTCTTTTTTATTTTCAGACATTATGAATTATTTTTCATTTATGTTTTGATGTACCGGACTATTTCAGATTTTCAGTATTTCAATTTCATAGTGTATTTTCAATTGTAAATGATCATGTGAATTCAAAAATTGAGATATACTTTTACCCTTCAATTTTTTTGCTCTTCTTGCATTGTAAGCTATTTTTAAGCATTTTATTTATGTCAATTATGTACTAGTTATAATATTGTTGCTTAATTTATTTTTTATCGCAGGTCCCAATCAAACTGTTGATTGTTGTTACACTAAATTGGGGTGTTTCAGAAGCACCCCCCCCCCCCCCCCCACACACACACACAACAAAAAGACAGATCGACGAGTTCATCCAACCCCGTCACCCAAGTCCAGAGCTCCTGTTGTCACATCCATTAATCCAAATCGCTCATGAGCGCGCTCACCACCATCACATTCGGGTCCGGGGGAGGTAAAGTGCAGGAAATCGGACGGACGAGATCCGCTGCACTTTACCGTAAAGTACGATCTAATGGATGCGAGTGCGCTGAGATGCGTGCACATCTCAGCGCACATATCTCAAAGCAGTGCACGAGAGATCAAAGCGTGCACGCATCTCCGCGCGAGCTAAGATGCACTCGCACACATTAGATCTCGTGCACTGCACGGTGCAGTGCATTTCCTGCACTGCACCACCCCCGGACCCCATCACATTCCTACCAGCCTTCGTGGCCTGGAATAATATGTGTAACAAGCAATGATGTGTCACCCACGAAAAAAAAACATTTGTTACTCTCAAGAAATAATGGAATTTAACCGACATAGAACCGTGATTTTTCCCCTTTCTTGGATTTACCAAATAAATAACTCATTTGTCACTTGTTGGACCTTTTTGTGACTGCTTACGCGCTCAACTCACTTTCGAGCTAGAATAATACGCTTTGACTGATCTACGAGCGCTTAGAGTGACCCGCAACAACAACCAAAATAGAACTCAAATACCAAAATAATATATATTATAATTTTACGTTGAGATTTAACATAATCAAATTAATAGCAATATATATTAATTATTTGTATTATAAAAATTTAAGAGCGAAAAGAAATCATTTCCTGTGCTGACACGCTCAGGCATCCTCGCCAGCTGTTCTACAAGCTTCACGACTACTGTGTCAGCCTTTTGATAGAAGAAGAATAAATTTCTTTAAAATGAAGCAAACAAATTTTTTTTAACTTCAATAAAAATACACATCTACCCCTCCCCGCCGCCGCAAATACCAGCGATCAACACCGGCAGCCTCGCGATCGACCCTGCCGTCGTCTCACCTTCCCTGCGCCGCCGTCGGCCGTCTGAACTAGTTGGAGCAAGCGGCGGCGCTGGCGGAAGAACCCTCCCGTCTTCAAATAGCTTCCCGGCGCCGACAACCTCGTGATCCCCCGCCGCCTCGCCGCCAGATAGAAAATCCCCCTCCGCCGCGCCGAGCCGCCGTTCCGTCTGGAGAAACTCCTCAAGAGTTGTAGGGCCCATGTCCCCGCGGCACAATCTCCACCATCCGCCGCTCCCAATGGGCCGCCTCACCTTGGGCTTCTGATCAACAATCCCACCACCGCCGGCGATCGACGCTGGCACTTCGATTCGCCGGCCGGAGGGGATCCAATCTCGACTAGCCGATATTACCGGCGAAGTGAGGCCCATCAGGGTTCCCAGTGTGGTGCTCCGGTCGGGGAAGAAGGAGCCGGTGGACTGCGCGGGAAATGAGAGTGGTGAAGAGGGGATTTATTAATTTAATCTACGGCGGAGGGGGCTTTATACATACCTCGGTGTCGAGATCGGAGGAAGAAGGGGAGGAGTTGGATGACGACGGGAAGAAGTCGGCGGTGAGATCCATCCCGTCGGAGCAAAATTCAAGATGCCGAGAGAGTAGTGGCGCCGGCGGTGTCCCTCCGCCTCTTCGAAGCCTTTTTTGCCCTTTTCTACTGGTTGGAGACGGTGATTTTTTAAGTAAAAAGACGTTTGTGCCCTTTATTTATCGTGCGTACGATTTGGATTTATTGCCCTCACAATGGAGGGGAGCTCCCGAGCTTAACAATTGCGAAAAAGTCCAAAAAATGATAAAAAATAGAGCAACAGTACAGATGCCATTTTGTCATATATGGCTATGAGACTTGTTGCGGCCAAATTCAAAGTCCCGGTCGGTGCAGATTAATTTGGATAGTATTAGTTCACGGAATAGTCGAGCGTACACACGGTCACAGAGAAAAAATCTGGCAAGATAATTTTTTTTACGTGAAAAAACCCGTAACTGGGTGAAAAATCCGTCAACTGGGTTAAAAATCACGTGGTCAGATCTGTGTCAACCAAACCTCCACTACATTCGAGTGTTGTTACAAGGCTTTTCCAAGAACTCGAGGGCGACAGACCGCCTCTCGTTACAATTATTGGGAGAGAGAAGAGCTCGAAGGGTGACAGACCACCTTTCGCAGAGCTAATAATTTTTGTGTGCTACGGGGAACTATACACTCGTTGTATTATGGAATCCTCTGAGAGTTCTTGGAGGCGGGAGCAGCTTGTTACACTTGTTTTGATGTCTGGGACTTGGAAGCTCGTGTGACGCGCTGAGCGCGTCCTATCCTCTGTGATTGTCTCTTGTTGTACTTAGAGGAGACAAGAATTGCTGACTTGTTGATGCTTGGTGGGCTCGTTGCTGAGCTGAAAGTGTTGAACACTTGCAGCAGTTTTGAGAGCAGAAAACACGGAGGTGTGCTTGGAGCGGAATTGATTGCAGAGCGAGTGGAGAGCTGGCTAATGGAGAGCGCGTTGGGGGAGCTTGCTAAAGGAGAGAGCGTGTTGTGAAATTGGGACCGGATCCGCGACTACGGTGGTTCGCCGCGGATCTAGCAACGGAAGCTAATCTGAGCAATAATATGATAAACGAAATTTAAATCCAAAGCCAAGCAAAACCACAGACGACAAAATATATACGTGGTTCGGAGTTGGGACTCCTACTCCACGGGGAGAGCGCGCCAGAAAGATCCACTAAAACTGATGAGATTTACAAGATACAACAAGAGAAAACAAAAAATACTGAAAAGAGAACAGTGTCTATCTTCCCCGCTGGAATCACCGCCTGCTTCTGCCGCCTGATGCCGATCCTGCCTGGATCTGCCGCCTGAAGTCGTCGAACGCCTGGAGTCAACTTCTGGAGGCCGGCCGGATGTCGCCTCGCCTGAGGTGACCGGATGTGCGGCCTCCGTTAGCTCCGCATGTATCGCCGCCTCTGCGCCTGCTGTCGCCGTCGCCGCGCCTGATTCCGCCGAACCTCTGGGGCCTACTGCAGGTGGCCGGCCGGATGTCGCCTCGCCTGAGGTGACCGGATGCGCCGCAACCTTGCGCGCCAGATGCCGCCGCCTGCTGCCGCCGTTCGCCGGAAGAAACCGCCTGAAAAGCTCAAAGCTCTCACTCTCTCAATTCTCACTAGTGTTGTATATCCTTCGAATCATTCTCATGGCTAAGGGAGGTTGACCCCTATTTATAATAGGATCAAGAGTCATCAATATATGGAGATGAACACATATGGAGGGGGTTGCCAAAACAAGACTCAACCGAATGGGAAGTGCATCCCCTAGATTATATCCCCTCATAAAGCATTTCCATGTTTAGGACTCCCCCAAAAAATCATCCCCCCTCACTAAACCACTTCCTAATCAGGATTAGGACAAACTAGGCAAATAAACCTCCCTAGGATCGATGACGTGGCGCGATCCTGACGGTCGGAGATTGACGATGAGGTGTCATAATCTCAACAAACTCCACCTTGACGCCTCACGCCACAAACGAACTCCACCTCGAAGTCAAACAAAAGTAACCTCCAACCTGGATCTCCCCTACTGGCGACTACAAGCCCCCTCTCCCTGGGGCCAACCCTCGATCATGCATCAGAATGAGTCAAGTCAAGACCGTTCTTGAACTTGACTCCTGTCACTGATTTATCCCGCATGTTCGCACCGATATCCTCCGTAGAGACCTTCCGCAACACTATGTCTCTACCCCTAGCGAACTCCCTCGACTCCTGGTGGCGCACACCACTGTGCAGTATTCTTGCACGATAGACCGAGTCTATTGCAAGATGATTCGCACTCGACCTCTCACTGTGCAACTCCACCTTCTCCTGAGTGATCCTGAGTTCCATGGTGAGACCTCTGAGCCTGATGGCTCCTCTCGCGGTGTCTGGGTACTCCTGAGATGACTCTCTACCCGTCTCCTCTACGGCTGCGAAGATTCTACCTCCGCCAAGGTCCTCTCTCCGAGCACACGCCCTTGCCACGAATCCTGCCCCGCTCCTCCGCTGGTCCTTCCTAGCTTTTCGCTGAGAACGGTATCTGCTCTCTAAAGCTCTATCGAAGGAATCGCGATCTGAGGAGATCACCTGAAATGCATACGCTACTGTATCCTGAAGCTCGAGAGACGGTTTGACCTCTCTCCTCGCATTTCCCCTGGAAATCGTGGTGCTAATCAGTCTATAGAGCGATCCGGAACGCTCTCCTCTCAAGACTGTCTGCGCGCCTCTCATGACCTCATCGGCCAAGCACAACTGGATTGTGCTGATGGCCTTCAGATCTAGCTCATCCCACTCGTCGTCCTTCTTCCCGGACTTCTCCTTTCCGAGGAGAGCCTTATGAAGACCTTGCTGGACGAGAACCGTTTTGGCCCGTTTCTGCCACAGACCAAAGTCAATTTTGCCGTCATACTTGGGGACTTCAAATTTCGTTGTCATTATTGCTCACCGGGGTCCGAAGGGTCGAACCTGGCTCTGATACCAATTGTTGTGAAATTGGGACCGGATCCGCGACTACGGTGGTTCGCCGCGGATCTAGCAACGGAAGCTAATCTGAGCAATAATATGATAAACGAAATTTAAATCCAAAGCCAAGCAAAACCACAGACGACAAAATATATACGTGGTTCGGAGTTGGGACTCCTACTCCATAGGGAGAGCGCGCCAGAAAGATCCACTAAAACTGATGAGGTTTACAAGATACAACAAGAGAAAACAAAAACACTGAAAAGAGAACACTATCTATCTTCCCCGCTGGAATCACCGTCTGCTTCTGCCGCCTGATGCCGATCCCGCCTGGATCTGCCGCCTGAAGTCGTCGAACGCCTGGAGTCAACTTCTGGAGGCCGGCCGGATGTCGCCTCGCCTGAGGTGACCGGATGTGCCGCCTCCGTTAGCTCCGCCTGTATCGCCGCCTCTGCGCCTGCTGCCGTCGTCGCCGCGCCTGATTCCGCCGAACCTCTGGGGCCTACTGCAGGTGGCCGGCCGGATGTCGCCTCGCCTGAGGTGACCGGATGCGCCGCAACCTTGCGCGCCAGATTCCGCCGCCTGCTGCCGCCGTTCGCCGGAAGAACCGCCTGAAAAGCTCAAAGCTCTCACTCTCTCAATTCTCACTAGTGTTGTATATCCTTCGAATCATTCTCATGGCTAAGGGAGGTTGACCCCTATTTATAATAGGATCAAGAGTCATCAATATATGGAGATGAACACATATGGAGGGGGTTGCCAAAACAAGACTCTACCGAATGGGAAGTGCATCCCCTAGATTATATCCCCTCATAAAGCATTTCCATGTTTAGGACTCCCCCAAAAAATCAGCCCCCCTCACTAAACCACTTCCTAATCAGGATTAGGACAAACTAGGCAAATAAACCTCCCTAGGATCGATGACGTGGCGCGATCCTGACGGTCCGAGATTGGCGATGAGGTGTCATAATCTCAACAAGAGCGCATGGCGCTCATTAGAGTAGAGCGGGTGGGGCGCTTGCCGGAGGAGAGCGCGTGGGACGCATTTTGGTAGAGAGCGCGTGGGGTGCTTGTTGGCGGAGAGCGCGCAAAGCACTTGTAGGAGGTGAGAGCGTAGGGCGCTTGTCGGCAGAGAGCCCGTGTGGCGCTTTTTGGAGGAGAGCGCACGGAGCGCTTGCTGGTAGAGAGCGCGCAAGGTGCTTGTTAGAGGAGAGCGTGCAGAACGCTTGCTAGAGGGGAGCGCGCAAAGAGCGGACGGAAGAGCTGTGTGCAAGGAAGCGACGTGCACGATAGCGCGCAAGTGCGTGCGCGGAAGAGACGCGCATAAGTGTGCGCAAGCAAGAGGCGTGTGCGAGAGTGCGCAAGAAAGCGGAGCGCGTGAGGTTGTGCTGGGAGTCGGAGCACGCGGGGGTGCGTGAGGATGAGACGCGTGTGAGAGCGCGCAAGTAGGTGGCACGCTCGAAGGCGCGCAAGAAAGAGACGCATGCATGAGCATGCAAGAAGGCGACGTGCGCGGGAGAGCACAAGGAAGGGCGTTGCGCGAGAGCGCGCGAGGAGGCGACGCACACGGGAGCGCCCCAAGGAAGGGATGCGCACGCGAGCGCGCAAGGCCGGGGCGCCCCGGAGCGCCCAAAGCAGGGATGCGCGCGAGAGGGCGCAAGGAGGCAGCGCGCGCGGGAGCGCACAAAGAAGGGATGCGCGCGAGAGGGCGCAAGGAGGCAGCGCGCGCGGGAGAGCACAAAGAAGGGATGCGCGCGAGAGGGCGCAAGGAGGCAGCGCGCGCGGGAGAGCACAAGAAGGGATGCGCGCGAGAGGGCGCAAGGAGGCAGCGCGCGCGGGAGCGCACAAAGAAGGGATGCACGCGAGAGGGCGCAAGGAGGCAGCGCGCGCGGGAGCGCACAAAGAAGGGATGCGCGCGAGAGGGCGCAAGGAGGCAGCGCGCGGGCGGGAGCGCACAAAGAAGGGATGCGCGCGAGAGGGCGCAAGGAGGCAGCGCGCGGGAGCGCACAAAGAAGGGATGTGCGCGGGGCGCAATGAGGCAGCGCGCGCGGGAGCGCACAAAGAAGGGATTGCGCGCGAGAGGGCGCAAGGGCAGCGTGCGGGAGCGCACAAAGAAGGGATGCGCGCGAGAGGGCGCAAGGAGGCAGCGTGCGCGGGAGCGCACAAAGAAGGGATGCGCGAGAGAGGGCGCAAGGAGGCAGCGCGCGCGGGAGCGCACAAACAAGGGATGGGAACGAGAGGGCGCAGGGAGGCAGCGCGCGCGGGAGCGCACAAAGAAGGGATGCGCGTGAGAGCGCGGGAGGAGGCGGCGCACGCAGGGAGCGCACAAACAAAAGGATGGAGAGAGAGTGCGAGGGAGCGCGAAAAGAAGGGATGTGAGAGCAGGAGGAGGCGGAGCGGCAGAAGAGGGAGAGGGAGCGCGCGTGAGGGCAAGAGGGCACGGGGGGGGAAGGGGGGGGGGAGACGGGGGGAGAGAAAATCGATGGGATGAAGGATGGACGGGAGAGAAAATCTGTATGAGAATTTCCCGAATGAAGATAATAATGATCTTAGAAGGAGGCGTCGAAGACGATGGAGATATTCAAGGTGCGCCTGAAGATCTTCGAAGAGGGATAATGAAATGAAGGAGAAAGGAAAGAGAAAATCCATAGAAAGATTTTTCGGTTAAAAAGAGAATGCGTATTAGAGGAAAATCACGGTCCCTATTTATAGGCTTCTTGGGTAGTTATGGAGGTCGAGCGGCTATCCGCAGTGCATAACCATCATGATCACTATTTATAGACCGGTTTTATTACACATTATGCACATTTTTTTATAATTTTACTAAGCGCAAAGTTGTCCTATTTTTGGCATTGCATTTTCTCAACTACGGGGGATCATGAGGGCGGTTACGTGGGTGGTCAGCCACGTAACCGACGGTTCCGATCGCAGGAGGGCGATCGAATGGTAAAAAACCAGTGACAACCAAGAATCCTGCCGGCGGGGCCGGCCGGCGGCAGACTCCAGTCGGTGGCGTAGGTTGGCCGAATGGAGGGGGAGATTGGCAAATTGGTGAGGAAGAGGTTGGTGATGACTGTGGAGGAGGCCGGCGACGATGGATGATGTAGAGTTGGGAAACAATGGCGGCAGCGGTCATGGCGTTGGGAGACGACGACGGCAACGGCTTGAATTTGGGAAAAGATGGAAGCGCCGGCCGTGGTGTTGGTAGACGGCGGACGACGATGTCTGTGGCATTGGGAGACGACGACGAGGGCGGCGGCTGTGGCGTTGAGAGACGAGGGCAGCGGCTGTTGCGTTGGGAGACGACGGCGGCGATGACCATGAAGTTGGGAAAACGACGGCGGCAGAGGCCGCGGTGTTGGGAGACGATGGCGTCCGTGGCGTTGGGAGACGACGATGGCGGCGGGGCCGTGGCGTTGGGAGACGACGATGACGACGCCGGCGACAGCCGTGAAGTTGGGACACGACGGCGGCGGCGGCAGTGGTGTTGGGAGACTACGCCGGCGTCCGTGGCGTTGGGAAATGCCGACGGCGTCCGTGGCGTTGGGAGACGACGATGACGGCGACAGCCGTGGCGTTGGGAGACGGTGACGACGTCCGTGGCGTTGGGAGACGACGATGACGGCGGCGGCTGTGGCGTTGGGGGACGACGACGGCAGCCGTGTCGCTGGGAGACAACGACGGAGACATCGGAGGAAGGGAGGGGCGACGAGCCGCCGACAAATGTCGGCATCCCACATGAAAACAGTTGTGCGGCGGATAGCCCACGACTCCCTGTTGGGGAGTGCCCAGCGCTTCCCAACAGGGAGACTAAAATCGGCGCTGACCAAGTCAGCGTCTAAAGGGGTGCTGACTTGGTCAGTGCCTCTACCAGCCAATAGGGGTAATCCCCATTGGCTGGATGGCCATGCGCGGGATTAATCTCGCCCGCACAGTGCGCGGGATGAATCTTGCACTGTACGCAAATGACTCCTGCACGAGGAGCGCGTGGGACGTTACTTGACGCGCGGGTGAACTCTCATGCGCGACCTTCGCCGCATAGGGCGATTGCCGCGCAGGAAGCCCCCACGGAGCGGCTCGGGTGACCGTGTCGCGGGGTCGCTCTTTGCGGGAAATTATTACGATTATGCTCACTGAATCCACGGTTCGATCGAACAGTTCAGGGAACCTCATCAAGACTATAAGAAGATGAAGTTGTTATTTAAATTAGATTTCATCTAATAATTTAAAAAATATAAATAAATGTTAAAATATTGAAAGAAAATATTATATTCATATATGGGATGCTTTAGATCTGTTGCGGTCTAACTCAACGTCCCGGTTGCACCGGAAGAACTTTCACCGTCTTAGCTCTCGGAACGGTCGAGCGTGCACACAGTAAATAGAGTGGGTTGATTGTACACAAGCACTTTTAACGTGGAAAAACTTATCAACTGTGTAAAAAATCACGTGACCGGATATATGCAGGTCAAAGTCCACTATTTTCTGGTTGTTACACCTTGTTCTTGAAGTCAATGGTGACAGAACACCTCTTGTTACAGCTTTGGGTGTGAGAGAACACTTAGCACGCGGCGGACGACAGGTCGTCGCGTCGGGAGTTGTTACAAATTCCGCTTCGTGCTGGCGGTCTTCGGATAGCGGCTTGCCGGTTCTGGATATTGAGCGGAGCACCTGGACTTGCGGTTGCAGTGGCCACTTGGGACTTGGGAGATTTGGCTTCGTTAGGTGGCCTTGACTTGACTTGCTTGTAGCTCGGGTGCGGCTCGGGTGCTGCTCATAGGAGGAATTCGACAGAGCTCCGACCTGAGGACGAAGAAAACTCAGAGGGAAAATGAAAGAAATGAGGAGGTCTGAGACTCCTTTTATAGGCTCCGGTGGTGGTTACGCGACTATCTGCACATCATAACCACCCTTATGATTATTTTCGGTATATTTTAAATGCGCCCCCATCGATCGGACTTCGGGAGCGAGACTTCCATGGACGGCAGGCGGACTCGCCACCAAATTCGCCGGTGAGAGGAGGACGGCCGACAGCGACTGGGTAGGGCCCATGGACGCTCTGTTTGGCCACACGCTGGCGGCCAAGGGAGGGGGTTGTTGTGAATTTGATCTGATCCGCGACTACGTGATTCGCCGCGGATCACGAAATGGAAGATAGTCGATCAATTTCAATGACGCAAAATCATAAATTAGAAGAAATTCCACAAATACAGACGACAAAAGATATATGTGGTTCGGAGATGGGCTCCTACGTCCACGGGGAGAGCGCGCTGGGAAAGATCCACTATGATCAATGAGGTTACAAGTTACAAACAGAGACCGTTAACACGGTCGAACAACAAGAGAAAGGCAAAAAACTGAAAAAGAACGCTGTCGCCGCCGATATCGCCTGGCGATATCGCCCTGTCTTCTTCCTCCTGGATCCGCCACCACCTGCAACTGTTATCGCTGCCTGGATCCACCGTTGCACAGCCGGTCGCCGGGATAAGCCCGGCCAGATGTCGATCCTTCTAGATCGCCCGAACGTCGCCGCCTCTCTGTTGTCGCTGGAGCCTAAAATCGCCACCTCTGCCTGGAGTTATCTGTCGCCGCTGGACAGAACCACCTCCACCTGATCCCGTCGCCCAGACCGCACTGGAGCCGCCGCCGCTGGACGACCCCGCCTGCTGCCTCTTGGAGTCGCTGCCTCCTAACCTGCTACTGCCTGGAGTCGTCGCCTCCTCCTGCGGCTGCTTGGAGTCGCAACTTGAAGCCTGCAAACTGGAAGACACTAGAGCCGCCGCCGCCGGACAATTCCGCCTAAACCCGCCTACCGCTGCCGCCTAGCTTCTTCAACGCCGGATGCGTTGCTGAGGGTGGACGGCCTGATGGCTCCCAAGTTCCTCTTCTTCCTTGCTTTGATTTTTATCTCAAACGGGATGGCTGCACTTGATGGTGTAATTGTTCGGGATGCAACCCACTCCTTATATATGTGAAGATCTCCCTCTCCAATTAAGGAGATAACACAAGAAGAGGAAATGTCATTGATGGCACCGGCCAAAGAAGGAAGGAGCCAAACAATCCTCCTAATATCATTCCTAAATTAGGATTCCCCCTTTAACTGATATTCCTAAAGATAGATTAGCCCGGATTAGGAATCGTGGCCTCCCACGGATCGACGATGTGTCGCGATCCCGACGATCCAGGCACATGGATTGCGAAGGTGTCATAAACTCAACAATCTCCACCTTGACGCCTCATGCGATGAACTCCACCTCGACGCCTAACGAACGTAACTCTACCTCCCGCCTGGATCTCCCTTACCGGCGACTACGAGTCCCCTTTCCCTGGGGTCCTCTTCTCGATCAACATGCATCAGTATGAGCCAAGTCAAGACCGTTCTTGAACTTGACTCCTGTCAAATATTTTGCCCATATGTTCGCAATGTTATCCTCCGTAGAGATCTTCCGCAACTTCATGCCTCCACCTCTAGCAAACTCCCTCGACTCCTGGTAGCGCACACTAATGTGTTTTGTCCTTACACGATAGACTGGGTCTTTTACAAGACAACTTGCACTCGGACTTCCATTGTGTAGCTCCACCACCTTCTGAGTAATCTTGAGTTCCTTGGTGGGACTTTTGAGTCATATGGCTCCCCTTGCGGTGTCTGGGCACTTCTGAGATGACACTCTGCCCTTCTTCTCCACGGCTGCTCATATTTTATCTTCGTCGAGGCCCTTCCTCTGCGCGAACTCCTTCCCCATGAATCTTGCCCTCTTCCTCCACTGGTCCTTCCTAGCTTTCCCCTGAGAGCGTTCTCTGCTCTCTATAGCTTTTTCATAGGAACCAGGATCTGAGGAAAATAGCCTGAAAGGCATATACTATCATATCCTGTAGCTTGAGAGGCATTCTGACCTCTCTCCTCTCCCTTCCACTCACAATCGTGGTACCGATCAGTCTGTAGAGAGTACCGGAACGCTCTCCTTTCATGACTACCTGCGTGCCTCTCTTGACCTTCAAATATTTGTCGTTGTCGGTATAAGAATACCTGGCGGCCTCTAGAGTGCCTAGAGAAATAAAGCTCTTTCTCAACTTGGGCACAAACTGAACGTTGGTGAGTGTCCTGACCACTCCATCGAACATCTTAATACTGATGTTACCAACTCCCAACGTCTCGCACTCCGATTTGTTCCCCATAAAAATACGACCACCTTCACACTGCCTAAAGTTGGAGAACCATTCTATGTTTGGGCACATGTGTTGCGTGCATCCTGTATCCAAGATCCAGGAACCCGTGGTCTTGAGGCTGGGTGAGACATGAAGAACGTCAGTGTCGTTCTCATCCTCAGATGCCACCGCATTCTGATGTGGCTCATGTGTCTGCTCCTTAAACTTTCTCTTCGGGAAATTATTCTTCCAGTGCCCCTCCTCCTTGCAGTAGTGGCACTTAGTATTCTTGCCTCTGGACTTAATCCTAGGTCGGTCTTCCTCCTTACCATTTCCTCTCGATCTCCCCCGGGCTGGATCATTGTTCTTCACGAATAAGCCCTTGTCGGCTCTAGGGCTCGACGTGCTTCTCGTTTCGTTTGAGAGCAGCATTGTCATCACTTCTTCCATCCTCATGGTGTCCTTCCCATACAGAATCGTGGTGACCGGATGACCGAAGGACTTCGACAATGAAGACAACAAGAGAAGAGCCTGGTCTTCCTCCTCGACCTTAATGTCCATACTACGTAACTGAAAAATCAGTTTGTTGAACGCATTCATGTGGTCAAGAAGCGGAGTGTTGTCCGACATCTTCGAGCTGTAAAGTTGTTTCTTTACATACAGTTTATCCGTGATAGATTTTTATATATAAAGCTGCTTCAGCTTCTTCCATAGATCCGTTGTAGTCTCAGCATCGACTACATTGTACATTACTTCATCGGCCATGTACAACCCATATTCGTCGAGGAGGGGCTCGTAGTTCTCCAGGCTGGCTCGAAGTTCTTCCATCCTCGCCATCCTCACCTCCAACGATGAAATCTGGCGGTGAGGCTCGCAAATAGCGAGTTGGTCAAACTTGAACTCTAACTCCAAGTAGGCGTGAACGGCTGCGTGGCGATATGCGCTCCCAGACAGCCCGATGGCGTCAAGAAATGCCGCTCCAGGGGTTGTATGGCGACTTTTCAAAATAGGAACATCGTCAAATCAGAAGTCGGCTTCGACGATCAAGTCAGCATAACATTGACATTACCTTGGTGAGGCAATCGAGATCGCCGGGGATAATGGTCGCGGCCCGAGGATTCCCGCTGACCCGAAGACGAACCGCCCGCGCGTTCTGCGGGCCTCCCCTGCCCGCGACCTCCATGGTCGCGATCCCCGTTCCTCGGTGGGAAGTAGTTGGTCCTCTGTCTATCCGGCCTCCGAGCCAAGCCGTCCAGCGGAGAGGGTGGTGGCAGCACCATACCCGGCAACGGTGCTAGCGAGCTTGTCAGGGGTGGTGGCGGAGGCAAAGGTGTACTCACGGGCTGTCGCGAGGATGAATAAATAGCAGGGGGTGGTAGAGGCACAAGGATACTCGCCTCCTGTTGTGGCTTGGGTACGATAGGAGATGGCAGAGGCAAAGGAATTCTCGTCGTCGACAGTTGAGCAGTTGCAGGGGCGGCAGGATCTTTGCCTGTCCCAGTCTGAGGAGTATTGGTCGTCACAAGCTCCTTTCTCGCAGGAACATCCTTGTTCGCAGAAGGAACTTCCCCCACGAGGAAGTCGGTACTTCGATCGTCTTCCTGGAGCCGATGTTGTTCCGCACAGTGTGCGCCGTTTGACCTTACTTCCCGGCTTCGAGAGCGATCAGTGGGGCCGTTCGTAGAGGAGTGACGTTAAGCACCGCGACGGCATCATCTGGCGGGTGACCTGCGTTGGCGAAAATCGCGTTAGTAAAAACTTCGACAAGCGATTAAGATCGCAATAACATCTGCGAGATAGCGACCTGACGAGCCAGAGAGGTTAGTCTGTTCCTGTGCTTGAACATTGACGACTTCGAGGGCTGGAGGGATGATCAGTGATTTGAGGAGATCGGCGCCACGGACGGATATATCGGGAATATCATCCAACCCAAGCTAGTCATGGAGCTGCTGGGTATTCAGAGGGGATGCGAGATCCCCGACCATCACGGCGACGTCCTTCAACGATGACGACGGGTTGTCGATCTCGGGGGCGTGTGACTTTTTGGATTTCTTCGTCTTCTTCTTTTTGCTTGGAGGCAAGTCGGCTGCAACTTCACCCTCCCGCGGCCTCTTCGGCTTGGTGGCCGTCGGATGAAGCCGGTCAACGCATTAAGGCTCTGTTTGAGAAGTTCCTCGTCAGCTTTTGACATAATCGTCGAACTCTAGTAGGTATACCTCAAAAGCCTCCCCCTTATTTATAGGGGTCGACGGGCACCAGCGGGATGCGAGTAGTTCAGAAGCTCGACATAGCAGCTCGCCGAATAAGTGTTGGATGATTATTTCTGAGTTCGTACGACACTCGAAAAGAGCGGGAATTGTGTACAACGCATATTCATCGAGGAGGGGCCCCACCAAGGCCAGGTCAGCACAAATCGAAGTCAACAAGTCAATATGGAGGTCTGATTCAACGTGTCAGCCTATCGAAGGCCTGGGCGAGTAGGGTGAGCTCCCCTTGCATACTCTCCAGGTAGGCGACTAGGCGAGTTGCTCGCCCAGCCGTGCGAGCTCCTCTAGGAAGTCGCGTAGTCACCAACGGGGTGGAGTATAAATATACCCCCCCCCCTCAGGATTTCCATATATATAGGACCCCAGGGGTACGAGGTGAGACACGAAAAATCTCGGCAAGGATCCCGCGAACTCTACTTTTTGGATATCGGTTGAGCCTTTGGATTCTTTTTCCTTAGAAAGCAGGTGGCAACCTCGCGACTTTGTTACCAACTAGTCTCCCTCATACCCAGCTCGGCCAATATTAGTTGTGGAGGGGTTGATTCTTTCAAGCATCCGGGTACGTGGTGAGACCTTCCTGCCGCAGCATCTGAGGTCCTGTTTATTGTTTTTCTTCATCCTAGTCACTTAGGCTACATAGCCTTACTACGAGGCCAGTAACTTTAGACTGTCTTGATCCTATTTTTGAGGTTGGTAATTTTCTTGACTTCAATAGACCAAACACAGCTGAATTGTGTTGATGGCCTTCAGATCCAGCTCCTCCCATTCATCGTCTTTCTTCAACCCGGCCTTCTCCTTTCCAAGGAGCGCCTTATGAAGACCTTACTGGACGAGTGCTGCTTTGATCCGCTTTTGCCACAGAACGAAATCAATTTTGTCGTCGTACTTAGGAATTTCAAATTTTGTTGTCATCTTATTGCTCACAGAGCTACTGGGCAATCTGAATAATGTTCACGGAACAGATCTGAGAAGATATTATGCGGACCAATGTCGTCACCTACCGTTGACCGAGATCTAAAACCGGAACGTCCAGACGATCAACACTACGGAACTTGGCTTTGATACCAATTGTTGTGAAATTGATTTGATCCGCGACTACGTGACTCGCCGCGGATCACGCAACGGAAGATAACCGATCAATTTCAATGGCACAAAATCATAAACTAGAAGAAATTCCACAAATATAGACGACAAAGGATATATGTGGTTCGGAGATGGGCTCCTATGTCACGGGGAGAGCCCGCCGAGAAAGATCCACTATAATCAATGAGGTTACAAGTTACAAACAGTGACCGTTAACACGGTCGAACAACAAGAGAAAGGCAAAAAACTGAAGAAGAACGATGTCGCGGCCGCTGTCGCCGCCGATATCGCCTGGCGATATCATCCTGTCTTCTTCCTCTCGAATTCGCCGCCTCCTGCAACTGCTGTCGCTGCCTGAATCCACCACTGCACAGCCGGCCGCCGGGATGAGCCCGACCAGATGTCGATCCGTCTGGATCTCCCGAATGCCGCCGCCTCTTTATTGTCGTTGGAGCCTGAAACTGCCGCCTCCGTCTGGAGTTGTCTGTTGTCGCTGGACAGAACCACCTCCACCTGATCCCGTCGCCCGGACCACACTGGAGCCGCCGCTGCTGGACGGACCCACCTGCTGCCGCTTAGAGTCGCCGCCTCCTAACCTGCTATTGTCTGGAGTCATTGCCTCCTCCTGTGGCTGCCAGGAGTTGCAACCTGAAGTCTGCCAACTGGAAGACACTGGAGTCGCCGCCGCTGGACAGCTCCGCCTGAACCCACCTGTTGTCGTCGCCTAGCTTCTTCAACGTCGGATGCGTCGCTGAGGGGGACGGCCTGATGGCTCCCAAGTTCCTTTTCTTTCTTGATTTGATTTTTATCTCAAACGGGATGACTGCACTTGATGACGTAATTGATCGGGCTGCAGCCAGCTCCATATATATGTGAAGATCTCTCTCTCCAATTAAGGAGATAACACAAGAAGAGAAAATGTCATTGATGTCACCGGCCAAGGAAAGGAGCCAATCAATCCTCCTAATACCATTCCTAAATTAGGATTCCCCCTTTAATTGATATTTCTAAAGATAGATTAGCCCGAATTAGGAATCGTGGCCTCTCACGGATCGATGACGTGTCGTGATCCCGACGATTCGGACACGTGGATTGCGGAGGTGTCATAAACTCAATACGGGGCGACCAAAGGTGGGAGCGGCCCGGGCGGCCGCTCCCTCAGTCGCGGTTGGCTGCTGGGAGAGAGCGGCCCGACGCGACCGCTCTTCCGGCCGCGATCGGCGGTCGAAGGGGAGCGACCCTCGCGGTCGCCCCCTCAGCGGCGGTCGGCGGCCGAGGGAGGGCGACCCGGGCGGCCCGGGCGGCCGAGGGAGGGCGACCCGGGCGGCCGGGCGGCCGGGGAGGGCGGCCCCTCTCCCGGCCGCTGCCGGCGGCCGAGGGGGAGTGTCGGCCATGGCCGGCTCTGCGAGAGAAGGCGGGCGACCGATGTCCAGGGAGGAGGCCGGCGGCCCACCGCTGGCAAGGCGGGGCTCGCGGCGGTTTGCCCACTATGCACGATGGGATCATCGCTCGGAGGGATCGGGCGCGGTGATCGTGTGTGCGATCAAATCCATGTTTCCACTACTTTTGAGGTGGAGATCATGATTGTGTGATTATGTGCACACCTATTCTTATAAAATGGGTCTCATCCCTAACAAAACTTTTGCGACAAATTTAATGTGCAATAAGCTAATGGGGCCGAGTTCATTCCTATAAACATAATCATGCAAGGGAGAGACTCAGAAACAAAATTGATCTTGATTTTAACAACATTACCACCAATCATGCATACAACTTTCAAATGCATAAAATTATTGGAAAAATGCGAAGGAATTAATAGTATATTTCAAGCAATTGTCTTTTACTTGCATCGAAAATCACAAATTATAAGTAGAACATAAGTTTAGTGCATTTGGTAGAAAACTCCTCAATATATGCCCAAAAGGTGTTACCTAAGAACTTCAATCATTTTTATGTTCAAACTTAGGCTTAGTTTGGCATGGTGGTGATAGTCGTAAATGTATGAGTTAAAATGTCATCAGTTAAGAATTACCTAACAAATATCATCTGTTTGAACATAAAAGTGGATGAAGTTTCTTAGATGAGTGTTAACAAATGACGTTTTAACACATGCATTTACGACGTGAACAAAAAAGCCGTGCTAGGAGTGTGCTGCGTTAGGCGAGTAATTTTTTGGTCCGGGTAACGTTCCTAGTTTTGGGAGTATGTAAAAAGATGGCCGTTGGATGACCAATGTAATCATCAGAGCTAAAAGCGAGAATTTTTTTTTAAAAGACGAGTTCTCGCTTTGATCTGACGGCGAGCAAGCTACTCGCACTCCTTCCTCAGAGAACGCTACCCATTAGCCAAAAAAATTTGTGTTAGGCGGGCTAAAAAATTCTACATTTTATGACTTGGGTTCATTTGGCGTGGCGTTTGGAGGTCGCGTTTGCTGCAAACACCGCCGCAAGGCGGGTGACCAAACGTCCGGCGGCGGCGTTTGTTGCGTCTCCACCCGCCGCCCCTTGAGAAATGGAGGGATCCGCAGCGTTTCGAACTGCAATCTCCTCCCTCCAGTTCGAACAGCTGCCAGGCTCCTCCCGCCCCGTCTCCACCCACAGCGCCAAATGAAGCCTATGAGCCCTGAATCGTGGGCCCCACTCCCCCCGTGGAAAAGTGTAAAGAGAATCGGCCGAACCAAATGAAATTATTGAGTTCTTGTCCGTTATATTAAAGCTCGGTTAAATCACGATAAAGTATATATTAATATTTATTGGAAGATACTCTTGTAAATTTAAAGTGTTTATATTGACAGCCCCTATATGATTATTGACATCTCAAAAATAATGACAGCTCAAAAATGGTCATTGACAGTCCGATGGATACTGACAGCCCAAAAATTAAGTTTTTAAAAAGCGTGACACCGGCCATTTTTAGGAAAAAATATTCAACATGAAAGTTGTAGTTCTCGTCGAGATCTACAACTTCATATTGAACATTTCTTGTAAAAATGTCATATAAATATATAATAGTCATATTTTCAAAAGGCGGCACTGGGCGGAACTATTGTGAATCACATATTTCCGCTCTGGTCCCGCGCCTTTTGAAAATAAGCATAATATATGACATTTTTAGAAAAAAAATTCAACATAAAAGTTGTAGATCTCGTCGAGATCTAAAACTTTCATGTTGAACACTTTTCTAAAAATGTCATATAGTAAGCATATTTTCAAAAGACGTGTGTTCCGCATTTTGGGCTGCTATTAGCGA
Organism: Platanthera guangdongensis; assembly: GCA_039583875.1. Lineage (NCBI taxonomy): Eukaryota > Viridiplantae > Streptophyta > Magnoliopsida > Asparagales > Orchidaceae > Platanthera > Platanthera guangdongensis. Next base: position 15,957,691 of record CM077158.1, on the reverse strand, counting down.
TCATATTATGTGTGTTTTTTATTGTTTTGTCGGGCTGCCAATATCCAAAGCCTGAAAATGTCAATATAAATGCCCTAAATTTATCATTAAATGAAACTTCCAAATGGGATTCGTAGCTGAGTGCACTCGCCACACGCTATATTTAACTTCTAATGTGAAATTATTATATGGGTTTATTTATATTTTTTACTCCCATAGATGAATTTAAATTTGAAAAAAATTCTTAACAAAGTAACAAACTCTAATTAAAATTTATTTTCACCTATTTTTTTAAACAATTAAAACAAATCATGTTTAAGAATTCCAAACTCAAATATTAAACGCGGTAACTAGAGTGGATTCTTTGGGTTTCCTTCAACTTTCTGGAAAAATACTGATTCGTTGTTTCATTCTGGTTAAAAAAAACTTTAGAATTTGATTTCTCTTCGACTGTTCAACAGATTTTTAATCAAAAAAAGTGCTCGCGATAAACTTGTCCATGAAAACTTTTCATGAAGTTTTGATGGAGGTCTAGTTTTGTCCAAATCTACATTCTGAAGTTCATTGCCGTAAATATAGTGATCGTGGAGGAATCTCACAATAGAGCATTTGGCGGCATTTACTATGCATTAGAGCATGCAATTTAGGTTCGGTTTGGGGGACTTAGGCTCTGTTTGGGACAGCTCTCGGCGGATTGAAAAGCTGCTGTCCGGATAGAGCTGTTTTAAAATAGATTTCTGGGGAGCAGTTTTGAAAAGCTGCAGAGTGTTTGGGTATTCTGTGCAGAAGTGCGCTCGGAATCGCCCGAGGAAGGACGTCGGGGGCTCGGAATCGCCGGAGGAAGGCCGTCAGGGGCTCGGAATCGCCGGAGGAAGGCCGTCCGACCTCTAAGCATGTTCCATCTGAAGAAACCATTAGATTTCCAAAACCTGTGAGAGAGAAAGCTATTTTGCAAGAGCAGAAGCTGGGGGAGGGAGATTTCTGAAAAGCTGCAAAACAGCTCTAGCGGATTGAAAAGCTCTTCACAGGGAGCTGTCCCAAACACATATAAAACAGCTCTGGCGGCTGGAATAGAGATTTTCCAGCCGCCAGAGCTGCGCCAAACATACCCTTATTTTCACCAGTCAAGCGGTTACGATCGCATGAACCGAGTCTTAATTAAGGTCCGGTTCATGCACTCGTAACCGCTTGACCGTTGAAATTAATGCTTCATTTGGTTTAGCGGTGGCGGTTGTAAAAGGAGCTGTTGTAAATGAATGTTTGTAAAGGGAGCTGTTGGAAACTGGATGCTGGAAATGGATTTCTGTTTGGCTAGTCTGCGTTTGCAGAGCTGTTCAAAACTGAGAACTGTTTGACAAAACTGTGTTTGAAAATGGAGATCCGCTGTTCAACACATACACACATAATTCACACTCACATACAATAACACACACACACATACATACAATAAACACACGCACATATCACATACGCACACACTCAAATTCACTGGACACAACATACGCAACACACACACAAATAAGACAAAACGTAAGATCCAATATAATCATACTATTCTCCTAAAACCTCTAAGCAGTGGAAGTGCGCTAGCACTAATGTGAACCTATGTAAGTGATGTCGGGAGGACTCGGAACAAACATAATCCACATGAATTTCTAATGATTTTAATTAATCAAGCAAGACAAGTTCTCATTTGCACGAAAAGATAAGAAACAAGAAATGATACAAAATTCACCAACGATTCAACACTTGCAGCAAACATATGATACTAATCCAATATTCAATAAGAGATAAGAAACAGCACGAGATACTCACAAACAATAGAGACCGGTAGAGGATGAATGACAGGCGATGGGCAATATCTTGTAGGAGGAGGTGGCGGCACTGTGGAAGGAAACCAGGGGATTGGGGGGCTTCTCTGCGGTTGGGAGAAGAAAGGTGGTGGCTCTGCAGGGAGAAAAGGCTGGTCAGGGTGGTGGTGCGGCGGAAGCCAAGGAGAAGGAAGTGGTTGCGCTGCAGAGAACAGTGGCGAGGTCTAGGTGGGTGATGCGGCGGAAACAGCCTAGAGAGGATGCGATGGCGCTGCAGAATCCGGGGGCTCGCTGAGAATTGCGGCTTAAGATTAGGGCAGGAACGGGAAGCGTGGCTTTGTCGTAGGGGAAGAACAAAATCAAGGGCGGCGGTTTTTTTCCTCCAAACGCGATCCACCGGAGCTCCGCCCCGGGGTTTCGTCCCGCGTTGTTAGAGCCGAGCGAAATAAACGCGGTTGATGGAAACAATGGCGGAAAAATAAATGACCTTTTAGGCCGGCGGTGCGTTTTATGAAAACGAAACGGACCGATGACCTAAACCAAAGGAGTCCTAAATCCCCCCAAACGAAGTCTTAGACCCAAACTGTGTGGAACTTTCAGACAGGACGGAGCCTATAGCTCTGCTGCAAAGTTGGTGGAGACGTGATTATTCTCGTAGCTTGTCTCCAAACATGTAGAAAAATCATGAAATGATAATGCAAGTAGGGGCGAATTATTATAACCAGATCAAAATTTAGCTATTTGCAGATCAAATTTAGTTATTCACGGACCAAATTTAGCTATTCGCCCCAGCTTAATGTAATATTTTATGTACTATTGTGTTTAGAATTTTTTTATGTGCACCCTCATTTATAATTTTCTGAATCCGCCGCAGAGTCCAAATAACTCGACCTTAGACTCAACAGAATCTCCTGATATCATGCATCAAGCTCATAACTAGCCTTATAGCTTGGCAGAATATTTCAATGTAATGGAACATATAACTGAAGTAGAATCTCTAGATGTGGTGGAACTTGCGGCTCGACGCCTAATTTGACCATTTTCAATAATGAAAGGCTGCTTGATCAAAAAAAGTCTAGACTCATCTTTATTATATAAAACAATAGTGATATCTTGAAGCACACCGTTAAATTCATCAGGATCGTCCGATCTTCAGGAAATCACATCTGGCCATTGGATCTAAAAAATGCGGCCTGCCAATAGCGAAATCTCAAAAAAAAAACACTGTTCATTTCTTTGGATATCCCGATAGCAGCTTTTCCGCCTCCGCCCCTTCACGAGCTCACCCCGCAGCCGGCGGCGGAGCCGCCCGCTGCCTGCCCGGCGCCCACCCGGGGGTTCGCCGGCCTCCGACGAACCCGCGGGGGTTGTTCGGCGGCGAGCGGGGAGGGACACCAGCGGCGGTGGCTCTGCCCGTGAGCTCCAGTTTAGGGCTCACGGGCAGGGCCACCGCCGGCGGTGGCCCTGCCTGCTCATCGCCGGACCTCAACCGGCGCGTTCGCCGGAGGCCGGCGAACCCTCCGGTGGGTGCCGGGCCCGCCGGCGGCGGCGGCATCGACGGGCAGGGAGGCTGAGGCGGAAGGGGGGGGGGGGGGGCGACGGACACGGGATTTTTAATTTTTATTTCATTTTTTGTTTTTTATTAAATAAATTATTATTAAATTATAATTATATAATTTGATTTTTTTTTATTTTTTTTCATTTTTATTTGATTTTTTATTAAATAAATTATTATTAAATTATAACTATATATTTTGATTTTTTATAATTTGGCGGGCAGTAATTAAATAAATTATAAAAATTGATTGTTTTTTTTATTTTATAATGTATTTAATAAAATTTAAATACTTTTAAATAAAAAAAGTTAAATAATTGTTTAAAATATTTTTAAATTTTGCCTGCGGGCGGGCTTCGCGGAGGCGGGCGAAGCCTGCCGCAGTGAGGGCGAAGCCTGCCGCGGTGCGGTAGAGGCCCGTCGGGGGGCGGCGAAGCCCGTCGGGGGCGGACGAAACCCGCTTGGTTGCCGGCGAAGCCCGCTTGGTTGCCGGCAAAACCGCAGCGACACATCGAGAACGGACGAAGCTGGTTCGTAGATGCTAGTTTTTTAATAAAAACTTATTTATTCATTTAATTGTTTTGAGACAGAGTTGAAGAAGGTTGATCAAACTGTATTTAATGTCATGACTGAATTAAATTCTTTGTTTAGTCACCTACAACAACACATACTAGTATTTCTCCTCTCCTAAGGGCCCTCCCATGGAGAAAGTTGCAGGTGCGTTACTCCCACCTATTTCTAGGTGCATTCAACGGCCAAGATACGGCGTATCTGTTGGAGATACAACCGTATGTACCGCGCATCGATACAGCCATATCTCAGCCGTTAATTCTTATTTAACTGCAGATCTTGACCGTATCTCCCACCTAGAGATACATGGGAGTAACCCACCTATAATTTTTTCCCTCTCATGGGAGTTTGCATAATTATAGCTAGGTCGCACACCTCTCTTTCAAAATTATAAATATCTAGAGAGAGAGATTTCTAATCTTTGTTCAACATAATTGACCAAGACAAACATCAATTCAAATAGTATATATTCAAAGGTTAGTCTTTGAATCATAAATGCAGTCAAGCATTATGTTCCACACAAAAAAATTGTTTAAACCGGATAGTAACTAATCCCTCTTTGAGTCCGTTGAATCAATATTCTCGAACCACAAGTTAATGTTTTTAGGCTCTGTTTGTCGCGCCTGCAGCGATTGTAGAAGTAATGGTATAGTAATCAGTTGTTTTGCAGAGTGATGATAGAATCTATGAATCTGTTTGAAAGAACAATTGTTTCATTGTTGTTTCAAAAGAGAAGCTGTTAAGCTGTTTGTCAAAACAGCTATGCGTTTTGAAAGATTTTCTTTAAAAAATTAGTGATAAAATGCAATTAATTAAAACAAATTAATTAATTTAGTGTACACGATAGGTACTCCAAAATACTATTACAAAATAAAACATACTAATTAAAAGGTTTTTTCCAAACCAGGCTCGTAAGGGTGATCCGCCTTGAACATGCCCCAACGCACTTGATCGTCGAACATCAATTGTTTAAGTAAGAGCAGTGTAATTAATCAGATTTATAATTTCATAGTAATATAACATGCAACATTAAACGTCTCATAAATTATTTTACTTGTGATATGTCATCTGTACAACCCCGTATTCGCGAAGAGTGGGCCCCAAACAAGGCGGACGCGTTTTTAAGCTTTTTGGAGATTTGCACTCTCGGTAGCCAATTTTGGCTCTGGCTTGGAAATATACTAGTAGGGGGAAAAATTTTACCTCCCCCCCGGTGGCCCCTTCTTTGAGGCAGGTGCAAACGGATTGGCAGGGGCGAGACTGGCCCGGGGCCGGGTCTCGCCCGCCCGCGGGCAGGTGGGGGCGAGACTGGCCCGGCCGGGTCTCGCCCGCCCCGCGGGCAGGTGGGGGCGAGACTGGCCCGGGGCCGGGTCTCGCCCGCCCCGCGGGCAGGTGGGGGCGAGACCGGCCCGGGGCCGGGTCTCGCCCGCCCTGCGGTTTGGCATGTGTGCTCTCCCTATCCTTGGCCCCCTTTGGGCCTTATCGTTACCGTTTTGCCCCCGGGATGTTTTTACCTCTTTGCCCCCCGGCGTGGCGATTTCCTATTGGCCCAAGGCTTATTTGCCTTGGGGGCGTTTCAGACATTATGGGTCATGTGCTTGGGAAAAACTATAAATAGACCCCCTTGGGTGCCTTTGGGGAGGATCTTTTTTGGCTTCCTCCTCCCTTAGTTCCTCCTTGGTAGAGTAGAGAGGGCTCCTCCAAGGCACCCTAGCTCGAGCATTGGCTGGAGAGGGGAAGAGCTCAGGTAGCCTTCCGGATGTGAGGTGGGACCTCCGCGCTAGAGCCGAGGGTCTGTTCCTAATTTCCCAAGTCTTCGGTCTGTGACGTTCCTCCGAGTGTAGTAGGTGTGAGGTCACCCCTCTTTTGGGACCCCGAACTCCACGAGAGACCAAGTTTTTGGTTTCAACATTTTGGTGCGGTGAGCGTGGAGAGTGACCAGCACAGAAGATCTCAGGGGAGTTTCATGGCTGGAGGTCAGGGAGGTGGTGACGATCTCGGCGAGCTCCCCAGCCCAGGACCCTTTGTTGGGAGGCAAGAGTTCATGGCCTCCATCCAAGGCATCATGGAGATGCTGAGAAGCATTGCTTCTCAGGGTGGCAGCTCCACCCAGACCCCTCAGGAGCTAGCTCCCCCCCTCGACGAGTCGACTCCCAGGGGTCTAGGCAAGATGACCCCAGCGGGGGGAGAAGGAAGTGCACCAGGAAGAAGGCCCGGGAAGGAGAGGATGGGAGATGTGGTCGAGCGAGACCTCACCGGCCGGGAGCTGTTCTCCAGCCCGGCAAGTGCCAACCTCCCATGCGAGCAGGCCGCGCGAGTGGAGGTGGCCAGACCACCCCTTAGGGGGTCACCCTTCAGCGAGCTGATCATCTCAGCTCCCGTTCCCGAGGGGTTCAGAGAGCCAGACATGGCTTACTATACGGGGAAGGATGACCCCGTCCTGCATCTGCAGTGGTTCGAGGATGCGGTCTCCATCAGGCCAATGACGGATGCCTTCAAGTGTCGCCTCTTTGCGATCACGCTAAAGGAGAAGGCAAGGGACTGGTTCCATCAACTCCCTCCGAGGTCGATCTATGGGTTCGAGGACTTGAGCCGAAGCTTTCAGCTCCGCTTCTCCACCTCCAAGAAGCGGAAGAGGAGTCCTGAGTCCATCTTCTTGATAAGGCAGGGGGCCGAGGAGTCGCTGGCCCGCTACGTAGATAGGTTCCAAGAGGAGATCTTGGAGGTCCAGGAGATGCCAGGGTATGCTCTCCAGATGGCCTTCACCGTTGGGCTGAAGGAGGGCTTCTTCAAGATGAGCTTGACCCGGAAGGCCCCCCTTTCCTTCGAGGAGCTGATGGAAAGGGCGGCAGAGGAGATTGCCATGGAGGCAGCCAACCCGGCATTTGTCAAGAGGTTGGAAAAGTTGACGGAGGTGGAGTCAAAGGAGCAGGGTGGCTCAAGGCATCAGGAAGGAAGAAGGAGAGAGGAGCAGAGAGCTCAGGGGTTCCAAGGACAGGAGGGTCCGGAACCAGGCTGGAGGCAGCAGGGAGGACCTGCCCAAGGTCCAGGAAGAGCTCTCATCCAAGGAGGGGGAAACTTCCACGGGGGCCAAGGGAGGTTCAACTTCCAGAGGCAGGCCCCAAGGCAACTCTTACCCCCGCCGCAGCAAGCCTTGGCGATAGGAGGGGGAAGAGGTAACAGGAGAGAGCGTCCAGCCCGCTGAAAGAGGGGAGAAAGAGTGCTGCTCTACTGCGACTTCCACCAGGTGGAGGGGCACGCCACGGCTACCTGCCCCGAATTCTTGGAGGTGAGGGGGGAGAGAGGCCCTGCCCAGCCGCAGCCGCCGGTACGGGTAGAAGAGGTTCTACCCGGAGAAGGGGGTGATGATATATGCGAGGATCGGGTCGACGTGGGAACCCGAGGCGGTATAGGAGTGATCCACGGTGGAGTGGGGGTTGAGGCCACCCGGAAGGCAAGCCTCCATGTCATGTACCGAAGGAGCGTCGCCTCAACCTCCCAGACCCCGCCCCCAGAGGAAAAGATCACCTTCTCGGTGAAGGACCTACCGGATCATGAGGATCCGTTCTGTGATGCGCTGGTCATCCAGACAGCCATCGAAGGCTACACCGTCTCCCGGATCCTGGTTGACAACAAAAGCTCCATCAACGTCATTTTCAAGAAGGCGTTTGCCGAGATGAAGGTGGAGCCAAGGAGGGTGTTGGCCTCGGACGGACCCCTGTTCGGATTTTCAGGGGAGAGGAAGGAGGTCGAGGGTGGAGTGGGGCTCCAAGTAAAATTGGGAGGAGTCTCGAGGAACTGCCGGTTCGTCATTGTTGACGCTCCAAGCAGCTACAACGCCATCTTCGGAAGACCCCTCATCAGCGCCTTCCGTTGCGTGCCGTCTTCATTCCACCAATGCCTCAAGTTCAGCTCAAGAGGGATCCAGGTCAGAGTCAGGGGAGACTCCAGGATGGCAAGGCAGTGTTACGTCACGGCCGTCAACACCATCTCATGGTGGGCCAAGGCAGAGGAGATGGAGAAGGTCATGGAGAGCCTGAGCAGGATGGAAGTGTCCGGCGAGGAGGAAGCGGATGACGACCACCGGGCCCAGACCCCCTGAGGAAGCCTCGCCCCGGCAGAGTCTGTATGTGTCTTATCTTGTAATGAGTCTAACCCCCGACCAACTGAGTCGGGGGGATCATGTAACCCATCTATTTTCCCCGTTTGAGGATGTAGGATTTGGTAAGGTTTGATTGTGTAGCTCAAGTCCTTTGCTCCGATGACGATTCCGCCGCCAGGCTCCCACTAGCTGGCTGGGTAGGTTGATCTCTCGTGGTAGCCCAAGTCCTTTGCTCCGATGACGATTCCGCCGCCAGGCTCCCACTAGCTGGCTGGGTAGGTTGATCTCTCGTGGTAGCCCAAGTCCTTTGCTCCGATGACGATTCCGCCGCCAGGCTCCCACTAGCTGGCTGGGTAGGTTGATCTCTCGTGGTAGCCCAAGTCCTTTGCTCCGATGACGATTCCGCCACCAGGCTCCCACTAGCTGGCTGGGTAGGTTGATCTCTCGTGGTAGCCAAAGTCCTTTGCTCCAATGCCGATTCCGCCGCCAGGCTCCCACTAGCTGGCTGGGTAGGTTGATCTCTCGTGGTAGCGTAAGTCCTTTGCTCCGATGACGATTCCGCCGCCAGGCTCCCACTAGCTGGCTGGGTAGGTTGATCTCTCGTGGTAGCCCAAGTCCTTTGCTCCGATGACGATTCCGCCGCCAGGCTCCCACTAGCTGGCTGGGTAGGTTGATCTCTCGTGGTAGCCTAAGTCCTTTGCTCCGATGACGATTCCGCCGCCAGGCTCCCACTAGTTGGCTGGGTAGGTTGATCTCTCGTGGTAGCCCAAGTCCTTTGCTCCGATGACGATTCTGCCGCCAGGCTCCCACTAGCTGGCTGGGTAGGTTGATCTCTCGTAGTAGCCTAAGTCCTTTGCTCCGATGACGATTCCGCCGCCAGGCTCCCACTAGCTGGCTGGGTAGGTTGATCTATCGTGGTAGCCTAAGTCCTTTGCTCCGATGACGATTCCGCCGCCAGGCTCCCACTAGCTGGCTGGGTAGGTTGATCTCTCGTGGTAGCCTAAGTCCTTTGCTCCGATGACGATTCTGCCGCCAGGCTCCCACTAGCTGGCTGGGTAGGTTGATCTCTCGTGGTAGCCTAAGTTCTTTGCTCCGATGACGATTCCGCCGCCAGGCTCCCACTAGCTGGCTGGGTAGGTTGATCTCTCGTGGTAGCCTAAGTCCTTTGCTCCGATGACGATTCCGTCTCCAGGCTCCCACTAGCTGGCTGGGTAGGTTGATCTCTCGTGGTAGCCTAAGTCCTTTGCTCCGATGACGATTCCACCGCCAGGCTCCCACTAGCTGGCTGGGTAGGTTGATCTCTCGTGGTAGCCTAAGTCCTTTGCTCCGATGATGATTCCGCCGCCAGGCTCCCACTAGCTGGCTGGGTAGGTTGATCTCTTGTGGTAGCCTAAGTCCTTTGCTCCGATGACGATTCCGCCGCCAGGCTCCCACTAGCTGGCTGGGTAGGTTGATCTCTCGTGGTAGCCTAAGTCCTTTGCTCCGATGACGATTCCGCCGCCAGGATCCCACTAGCTGGCTGGGTAGGTTGATCTCTCGTGATAGCCCAAGCCCTTTGCTCCGAGACAGTCCTGCTGTCAGGCTCCCACTAGCTGGCAGGGCCGGTGGTACCTCTCGTAGGAGCCCCAGTTCTCTTTGCTCCGAGACAGTCCCGCTTCCAGGCTCCCACTAGCTGACAGGGCCGGTGGTACCTCTCGTGGAGAGTAAGTGTTTGCACCCCCGAGGGCGTCTCGTCACCCAGGCTCCCATTAGCTGGCTTGACAGGTTGACCCCTCCGGAGTCGCGCGGAAAAAGTACACTCCGCGAATACGTGGGGTTGGACATTTCTTTCCGAGCTTGTGCCAACCTCGAAAAGAGCGGGGATTGTGTACAACCCCGTATTCGCGAAGAGTGGGCCCCAAACAAGGCGGACGCGTTTTTAAGTTTTTTGGAGATTTTGCACTCTCGGTAGCCAATTTTGGCTCTGGCTTGGAAATATACTAGTAGGGGGAAAAATTTTACCTCCCCCCCCGGTGGCCCCTTCTTTGAGGCAGGTGCAACGGATTGGCAGGGGCGAGACTGGCCCGGGGCCGGGTCTCGCCCGCCCCGCGGGCAGGTGGGGGCGAGACTGGCCCGGGGCCGGGTCTCGCCCGCCCCGCGGGCAGGTGGGGGCGAGACTGGCCCGGGGCGGGTCTCGCCCGCCCGGGCGGTGGGGGCGAGACTGGCTCTCGCCCGCCCCGCGGGCTGGTGGGGGCGAGACCGGCCCGGGGCCGGGTCTCGCCCGCCCTGCGGTTTGGCATGTGTGCTCTCCCTATCCTTGGCCCCCTTTGGGCCTTGTCGTTACCGTTTTGCCCCCGGGATGTTTTTACCTCTTTGCCCCCCGGCGTGGCGGTTTCCTATTGGCCCAAGGCTTATTTGCCTTGGGGGCGTTTCAGACATTATGGGTCATGTGCTTGGGAAAAACTATAAATAGACCCCCTTGGGTGCCTTTGGGGAGGATCTTTTTTGGCTTCCTCCTCCCTTAGTTCCTCCTTGGTAGAGTAGAGAGGGCTCCTCCAAGGCACCCTAGCTCGAGCATTGGCTGGGGAGGGGAAGAGCTCAGGTAGCCTTCCGGGTGTGAGGTGGGACCTCCGCGCTAGAGCCGAGGGTCTGTTCCTAGTTTCCCAAGTCTTCGGTCCGTGACGTTCCTCCGAGTGTAGTAGGTGTGAGGTCACCCCTCTTTTGGGACCCCGAACTCCACGAGAGACCAAGTTTTTGGTTTCAACACCATCAGTTGTTCCGCTATGAAGTTTCCGATGTTTGTCATTTCAGCAGCTCTCGTTCCTTCAAATGTACTAGGTGCGCTATTAAGATTTGGATCGATTGTCCTTTAACGATTGTTTGCTCGCAGTACGTAGGCCTCTGCATGAGCATAGCTTTTGTTTTCATCATATACATCAAATTCGGGGTCTGAATGAGATGGATGTCTTCTAATGAAGTTATGCAGCGTCATCGTTGCTATCACAACGACACACTGCTTTGAGAAATCAAACGGAGGCATTTTGTCAAGTATGACCCACTTTTTCTTTCATATACCAAAGCTCTTTTCGATCACACTACGAAGCGAGTAGTGTGCTTTATTAAAGATCTCCCGACGTTCTTCTATTGGTCGTTTACCCCGAGCGAAGTCCGGCAAGTGATATCTAGTTTTTAAAAATGGTTTCAAAAGTCCTTTTTCTATTGGATAACCAGCTTGATAATATTTACCTTGATTGTTGGAATAGATTAGACAGTATTAACATATGGCAAAACAATATGCATAGTAATAAACATAGAATTTGTACATTCAGGTGGAATTGGAAATTTACTCATTGGATCCTAATTGCACGGTGGTATATGCGGCTGTCATGTGCATATCCCTCCCAACCAGGCACAACGTAAGCAAAACACATATTAAAGTCGTAAACCACCATCAAATTTTGAGTTGGGCTTCCATGACATCCTATATACGGCGCTTGATTTCCAACAGGTATTTTTGCATCAACATGTGTACCATCAATTGCTTCGATACAATCTTTGAAAAATGACATATATCTTTCGTCATTTCTTACGTGTGAAGAAGTGACATGAAAATGAGGATCAGTATGAGCAATAATATTCATAGACAGGTAAGCCAACGCACAAAGTCCTATCATGAATAACTGACTGATAGTCTATGTAGAATATTGGAATCATTCACTTGCTTTCATGAACGTTTCATTGTGACCCAAAATATAAATTGTGATTGTCAATATCTCGCTTGATTGAGTTCTTTGTGTTCCTTTTAGCTCATGTATTTGTTCTAATAGTGCTAACAAATCAAAAAAATATGACATTTGTCATTCGAAACATGTTATGAAACCTCTCATGATGCAAACCAACTCAAATTAAATAGTTGATACTATGTTAGATCTGTTCGTTTGTGTGTTACTATTCGGGCATGCTTGTCGCGAAGAAGTAAAGTCTGATCAATTAAAATGTTTTAGTCTTGCATTACAGTGATCAATTCAAATGTTTTAGCTACAGTGATCAATTAATGAATGATCCGGAAGTAACTCAACTGATAAAGAAGAGGTGGATTATCAACAAACAAAACTCGCCCTTCGACACACAGATTACCTCCGAGAATGCTCCAATTCTCATGCTTGAAAAAGGAATAGAATTTACGAAAAAAATGATTGACAACTTGAAAATAAATTTTTTTGTCATAGAAAAAAGTTTTCAATGCAAATTATCGGAAAACCCGGGAGCAGAAAAATCCGGGGTTGTAGAAGAAGGACCTGCTTTGCGAGGAAAGAAGAGGAAAATACATGGAAACACTGCCGTCGGTGTAAAAAGCCGACAGAAGAGGATCACAAAGCCGCCGGAGGAAAGCTTTGCGCTGGATTTTGCAAGAAAGCCGGTTGGAAATCTTCTCTCGCCGGAGGAAACCTTCGTCTGGTTCGTCGCCGGTTGGAAATCCGCCGGAACAAAGCTACTCCCGCCGGAATAGGATGAGGGAAGAAGTTCGATTGCACCGCTAGAAGAAGAGGAGTGAGGTAGGGCGGAGCAAATCGCCGCTTTTTGCGATCTGGAATAATCACAACTCCAGATCGCGGGTTATGCGCAATTCTTGGGCGGGGGCGACGGGAGAATCCAGGGATGTTTTTTTCGTTTGGCGCGGATTATCTGAAAACCACGGCGTGTATTATTGTGATCCTCCAAAATCGGATCGGTCCAACTGGACCGGTTCAGTTTTTTCCTACTATATATATACAGGTTTGCACAGGTGATAAGAACCTCGATCCATCAGAAAACCTAACCTAACCTAAGAACTATCGGGAGAAAGAACAGAGCGGAGGAGCAACGGCTTGGGAGAAAGCGCGATCGAGCGGCGGATCGGGGGATCAAGATCGAGCGATCGGCGGGTGCTTCTTCTCCGGCGACAGCGGCGGCTTCGGGACGCGATCGAGCTCGGCTTCGGGAGAAGATCAGCGGTATCGGGAGGAAGAAGCGGTGGCATCGGCTTCGGGCGCTTCTTCTCCGGCGACGGCCGGCGGTTCCTAGGGTTTCTTCTCCGGCGGCAGCAAGATCGGGAGCGGCCTCCTTCTGCAGCGGCGTAAGGCAAGCCCGGTATAGGGCTATCTTCTCCGGCGATCTTGGAGATCCGGCGGCGGCAAGGGCGTCCAGAGGCGTTCTTCTCGGTGTTCTTTCTCCGGCGACAGCAAGTCGAGCGAGCGGCTGTACTTTCTCCGGCGATAGCAGCGATCAGAGGAGCGGCGGAAGATTGATCGGAGTTCCGATCTAGTGCACGGCAGCGGCATCGGCTCCATCTCCGGTGAAGGAGAGGGGAGATCCACGGCAGGGGCGGGTGCAGGTTTCCATCTCCGGCGGCTCCGGCGATCTGGCGGCGGCGGCAACTCCGGCGGTGAAAGAGGGCATAAGGCTGCGGTTCCTTCATCTTGAAGAGGGCAGCGGCTTTCTTGGCCGGAGGGCAGCGGCGTGTGGCGGAGGGATAATCGGGTTACCCGATTTTGGGCACCAGCGGCGCATCGGGTTCATCTCCAGCGTGTGACAGCGGCTTGGCCGGCTGTATCCAGGGAGGAGAGGGGGCTCACGGCGGTGGCTGAGTGCAGATTCCTCCGGCGGCGATCAGATTCAGTTCCAGGCTCCGATTGGCCACAGTTGCGGCCGGCATAGGGGAGTTTTCTTCCCTCTTTCCTTTTCCTTGTTGTTCTTTATTTCCTATTTTAGGTTAGTGTCGATCCGCTGAGGATCGTTGAGTGGTTGTGTTGTAATCAGATATTTTTTGTTTAGTGGATCTGGCGCGCTCTCCCCGTGGATGTAGGAGCTTAACTCCGAACCACGTATATCTCTTGTCGTCTGTGTTTTTTCTGTGTTTTGGAAACTCGAACTGTTTCTTGGTTTGGTGCGCGCCATTATTTGCTCAAATATTTTGCTTCCGTTGCTATTGTCCGCGACGAGTTCCGTACTCGCGGGCAGGTGCCAATTGCACAACAGGCGTGCTGGTGTCCAAACGCGGTGCCAAACAAAGCCTTAATAGTCCACAAGTGTTTTGGTATATGGGATGATGGCAACCCCCAATAAATCCCAAATGGTCAGTTCAGAATATCGAGACCACGGCCGTGACAATTTTGACAAAACGATTCTAACAGGCCCAATTTCATGAGATTCTAAATCTGTTTGACACCTCGTACATATGTCAAAAAGAGTTACAAGGCTCCAACGCGGTCACATATACCGAGCTCTAGGGTGTGTTTGGCTCGGCGTTTTTGGTGCTTTCTACTGGAGATTTCTGAAAAGCCGCGCCAAACAAGTTTTTCAAAGCGGCGGTGGCTAAATAGATTTTGTTTTTATGCGCGGTTTTAGTTCTATTCCCGTCGTGCTCTCCCACGCGCGATTACAAATCGCTTTCCTGATAGCGCTTCGCGATTTCTTCTTCCCGATAGCTCCCGATAGCGCTCCGCTTGTTAGGGTTCCGCGATTTCTTCCTCCCGCGCACGATAACATCCCCGGCGGCCTTCTCCGATATCGCCGACGAAGTCCGGTGCTGTGTCGTGCGCCCACCTCGACGGAGCCCGACGCACTCGGGAAGGCCGCGATTACAAATCTCTCGGCTTGTGTACGGTGGTCGTCGACGGCTCTACCAACCGGGTAGCTTCTCGTTCTCCGTGGTATTTCCTTCCCTTTCCCAGTTTTGTTCATTTCGGAATATGCTCTTGCTGTTTATTGTAGATCCATGCTATTTCATTTCCTTTTCCCTTTATGTTCATTTCGGAAGATCCTCCCCTTCCCATTTTTTGTTCTTTTCTGAAGATCCTCCATAGTTTGCTGTAGATCATCCTTCCATGACATTTTAGATTGATTTTTATTGGTCTATTTTGCTCTTAGGGTTTAGAGCTAATGAACACATGTAATTAAAATGAAAGTTTTTAGTTGTACTGAAGAGATCTTCAAAGTGATATATGTTGCTATGAACTTATTTCACGGGATTACTATTGCATATGGTATATATCCCTCATCTACAACTTTTGCTTTTGCCATAGATTCCATGACCCCTCCATTTTGCATGATGAATAGAGGTTGGATCGAATCGTGACATTTACATCTTTGTGATGCGTTTGATTTTAAATTAATGTGTCTGATTAAATATGGCTAGTAGGACCTTATGGTATTTTGTAATATGTTGAGATATTTTAAAGCTAGTATTTTGTAATATGTGTATGGTTTTTTGATCCATGATGGTAGATTCACTGCTGTTTGTCCACTAATGTATATCATCTGTTTTTTTTTTGTATGTGTATAGATTATGGGTAAACTAAGGAAGGAGGAATTTCCGCCAACTGGGAATCCTCTCATGTCCTTTTGTATTGTGACCTGTGTATTCATGAAATTGAGTTAGGTAATAGACCGACAACCCACTTCAGCAAAGATGGGTGGAAGAATTTGGTAACTAAATTCAAAGAACGTACCGGCCTATTGTATGATCGTGCTCAGTTGAAAAACAAATGGGATCAATTAAAACGAGAGTGGAAATTATGGAGGGAACTGAAAAAAGGAGAGACTGGCTTGGGTTGGGATCCGATTAAAAAAACAATAGATGCTTCTGATGAATGGTGGCAAGAACGAATACAGGTTACATTTTATCTCTCGGCTTGTTTTGTCCAATTTTAATGATTGTTTATATAACATATAATATTGTTCTTATGTAGATGATTCCTATGGCGAAAAAATTTCGATATTCAGGAATTGCTCCTGAGTTAGAGGAGAAGCTCGATAGAATGTTCAGCCAGGTTGTTGCTTCAGGGGATAATGTTTGGATTCCTGCAACTGGGTCAATGCCTTCAATTTTTTTGGATGAGGAAGTAGTGGTCGGGAATGAAGATAATGTTGTTGAAAATAGTAGATCCTTTGTGCCTACCATTGATGACATTGCTCCCAGTGTCATAAAGGATAACATACCTAAAACATTAGGTAAACGAAAAAAAAAAGATACTGGCTTGAAACAGGAAATACTATCACGCATGGATGATCTAGTTGAATCATCACGTTCAGTTGGTAGTAGAATGTCTGCACCAATCCTTCCTCCTAGTGTTTTCCTCCTCGATGAGGTAGTTGAAGAGCTAGAAAGGCATGTGGAGATTTCGGGTGATCCAGAATTGTACGACTTTGCCACCGTGTATTTCTTGTCTACCGTGAACCGAGCCATGTTTTTAAAACTACCAGCACATAAAAGGGTAACTTGGTTGAAGAATCGGCACACTCAAAGCATTGAGAGTACTCGGGTTTAGAACTTTTTTGGCCTGTATTTTAGAACTATGTTGTGATGCATTATAATTTGGAACACTGCTTTGCATCTTATTTTAGACCTATGTTATGAGGCACTTTATTTTGGATGTTTTCATCTTATTTTAGACCTATGTGTTCGTTGTATTGAATTCAGGTTGTCATGATTTTGGATCTTGTTTTATTAGAACTACATATATGTTGTTTATTGATTTTGCTTATCTTAGAAATTTTCTATACCCAGTTTGGTGAAAATGTCTGAGCCAACTGAGCCAAAGTTATCTGAAGATGAAGAATATGATTTGATGCTGACTCATCAATTGGATAGACAGAAACATTATGTATGTCATGCCAATATACTTGCTTCATCCATTTGTTTGATTCACGAATATGTTCCATTATGTGGCGACAAGATACCGTGCATGACATCAAAACAAACAGGCCATAAATGGTTATGTGAGCTAATTTCTGGTCATCCAGTGCACTTTCATAACATGTTTCGTATGTCCAAAGAGATCTTTTTTGACTTGCTAGAAGTATTGGAGCGATCACATGGATTTAAAGGCTCACAACGAACACCATCACGGGAGGTGTTGGCAGTTACTTTATATATTTTAGCACACAATGAGCCGATTCGAGTGACAACAGAGAGGTTTCAGCACTCAACTGAAACAATTAGTAGGTTTTTCTCTATGGGTCTTAAAGCAATTACTAGTTTATCTTTGAAAGTTATTGCTCCGGAAGACAGATTATTTAGAGCGATTCCATCTCATATTTTGCATGATGAACGTTATATGCCATTTTTTCGCGACTGTATTGGAGCGATCGATGGTACACATGTCGATGCATGTATTCCTGTGCACCAACAAGTGTCATATATTGGACGACATGGTACTCCAACTCAGAATGTAATGTCTATCTGTGATTTCAACATGTGTTTCACCTATGTGGTACCTGGATGGGAAGGCTCTGCTCATGATAGTCGCATATTTCAACGCGCATATAGGGATCTACGATGTAACTTCCCATATCCACCTCAAGGTGAGACTTCATGAAATTTCTAATTTGCAAACTGTTATGTAAAAAATATATACGAATTGCAATCTATTTGTTTAATGCAGGAAAATATTATCGAGTAGATGTGGGTTATCCATTACAAAATGGATTACTGAAGCCATATCCCGAAACGAGATATCACTTGCCAGATTTTGCAAGAGGTGAAAGACCAATCGAAGGCCGGCGTGAAATGTTCAATAAAACTCATTCTTCGCTTCGAAGTGTAATTGAAAGAACATTTGGAGTGTGGAAAAAAGATGGAGTATCCTACGAGGGATGCCACCGTACAAATTCTCAAAGCAATGTGTAATTGTGGTGGCAACAATGACTCTACACAACTACATACGACGACATGGGTTGATCTAGAGTTTGGTCCATGCGATGAAGATGAAAATTTGGTATATCCAGAAGCTTACGAGCATAGAACAGGGGAAAACCTAAGTAATGCTGATCCTAACATAGATCCTATTAATACCGAAGGGTCTGGGTCAACTGTTATGACAGCGTTACGAGATTTTATAGCAGATCAAATTCAAAACTCATAGAAGGTTGTGATGCGCAAATGTATTTTGGTCATATTTGAGGACAAATGTATTTTGATTATCAATATTATCATTTTAAATTTCTTTTCAACTTTATGAAAAAAAATTCCAAACAACTTTTCTCACCACTGTTTCTTCCAAACAGTTGAAACAGTTTTCTATTTCTGAACAACACTGAGAAATCTGTACTTCCAAACAGTTTCACAGATTTTCCCACCATTCTGCAAAACAGCAGATTTTCTCAACACTGCTTCCCACCACTGATTCTCCCATCGCTGCAGCCGAGCCAAACAGACCACTAGAGTTCACGCCCTAGCGCTTGACAGGGGGGGGGGGGGGGGGATCTACTGCTCCGCCGCCTCTCTCCGCATGCTTGCTGGAAGGGATACCCTAGGCCTTTGATGCCCGGGGGTGCCTCTCTCCTCCAATCTCCCTGGATGGCTTCCAACTGGCCATTAACTGCGATTTGGATCGAATTTTTTGACATTGATATCTCCCTCATCTTTTAATAAAACTTCAATCTAAAAGCGGACTTGGATTGCTCTCAAAAAATATTATGAGATGGACTAGTCAATTAAAGGTTTTGTGGAGTTTTGGTGGGGAGGTCATTCTACCTAAGCGGACATTTAACTGACGATTGCCGGAGTTTTGGAGTTTTGATTGAGAAACCATCACTACCAATTAATCTCTCCCAAGCCAACGAATCCGACCAGGCTTCCGAAATTATTCCTGGAGTGAAAGTTGTTCGCCCTTCAAAGCGCCCCTCGTAATCTCCTATGATATATAAATTTGAGTTTTCTCTGTCATTTGAAATAATCCGTAATTGAGGGAAGAGTATGAATTGTAACGTCTTGTGTCTAGGAATATCGAAAACCATCCAACAAGCGCCCACTAGTGTCTCCGGACACCGCACTCTACACTATGGACGTAGAATTTTTTTCATTCGATTTTGAAACTTCTTAGTGGATCGTGAACAATCTAAAAAAGATGATGTGCTGCCCAAGAAATTTAAAACTAGTCAGATTTAGGCATGCAATTGGTTCGGTTTGATCCGGATTGGTACCGAACCAAAAAACATCGGTTTTTACACACTTAAAACAGAACCCGAACCGAAACTGATTGGTTTGGTTCGATTTGGTTCAGTTTTTTAACATTAGTTTGATTTTCCAACATATTAAAATATAGTATTCAAAAAATATTATTTTTTGTTAGTATTTTCCTGGTTGGTCGGCCGGCTACTAGTTGCGTGGAAGAACCGATTATATATAAAATTTAGGTGATTGTTAACCGCAACCCGTTATTTTGTTAGTCGCACCCCAAAATCTCTCAAGTTTTCACGCCTTTTCGAAATACGACTTGTACATGCAATATCAGGAAAAGTGTTCAACACAAAAGTTGTAGATATCGACGAGATCTACAACTTTCGTGGTGATCACTTTTCCTAAAAATGCATGTACAAGGCATACTTTGGAAATATGCTCATATTTTGCGTCTTTTTGAAATACGCCTTGTATATGCAATTTCAGGAAAAGTGTTCACCACGAAAGTTGTAGATCTCGTCGTTTTCTACAACTTTCGTGTTGAACACTTTTCCTGAAATTGCATGTACAAGGCGTATTTTGAAAAGGCGCGAATAATTGTTAAATTTTGGGGTGCGACTAGCCAATTACGGGTTGCGGTTAACAATCACCAAAATTTATTGTCCAAACAAATAAGTTCATCAATATTTAAAGGAAAACTCAAAAAAACATATATAATAGTATTTAGATTAACTAATGTAATTAAAACATTAAATTCAAAAATTAGTTGAAAATGAAAATAATAATTACAACATATTTAGTTTTCACACACCATAATTAATTTTCATTCATATGTATTTCATCCTCAACTCCATTCACTTTTTAGCATTAGTTGGCGTCACATAGAACGAAGAAGTTGATCCAAATAGAATTATAATGCATAATGTTTGTTAATAGTTTTTATTCTTTAACAATTATGTTTGGTTCGATTCGATACATTTTTTCAATTCTTTTTATCTACGTATGTTTAATGCGAGTGTTTTCTTTGTCAATCTTCTCCCGAATCTCTTTCTTCTTCTCGGAAGAGCTGTTTGCAGCTCCCCCAAATCTTTGGTGTTGAATCTGGGCTTGCAGGATGCTTGTATGCCACATGATAAAACCGTCTGCACTCCAAGAATTTGTGAAAATGCCCTAATGAATTCTGTCTCCTCCTCAGAGCAGTTCATAAACGATTTTAACAAAATCTTCTAACGTTTGGGGGGACTTATTTTCACCGTTCATGCGGTCGTAACTGCTTGACCAGTGAAAATAAGTCCCCCCAAACGAAGCCCAAGCGCATTTTTCTCAACACCATCTTCTTCAAGCAATTTTTTACAGAAATTTTGGCACTATATATAATCATGTCAATATTTTTATGATGATCTTCAGGATCTCCTTAACCTTCTGTTATTGGATTTTGACCCGAAAATGTAAAAAAAAAAAAGTAGGGGATACTAAGGAGCTTTGCAATTCTTGCAATTGCGATCATTCTACAACCCGTATTTGTCAATGGTGGTACTAGTCATGTCTCACATGCAAGGTCAAAATCAAAGAACAAGTCAGAGGCAACAAACATGTACATTTGAAGAGCAGAGACGTGCATCGAAGCTACTCACCAGGTGTGCGACAATCTACGACATCTCGCCAGTTAGGCGAGATCCTCCCATAATCGCCAGGCCCAAGTCGCCAGGTCGCCAAAGATAATCTCGCGGGGGGCTATGTATTCTCAACTTCATACCTCCAGGATTTGTCTATAAATAGGACATCAGCGGTATCAAGAAAGGCGTCTGAGATCATCCTAACTTTTGAGAGAAACCTAAAAATCTCAATCTTCCCTTCTCCGGTCCCTCGGACACAGGTCATTTGGTGCCTTCCTCGTAACTTACTCAACCATCTTTGGTTGCGGAGGGAAAGTCTTTTTTGAGCTTCCGGGTATATGGTGAGATCTCTCTACTGTAGCACTTAGGGTCCATTAGTAGTTCGTCTCTCTCTTCTTAGCTCTATCCTTCAGATCCGAGTAAGTGGACCGCAGAATTAATAACCTCATGCTATACTCAGGTCCGAACATATGAAGTCGGAATTTTTTCGGCTTCAACAACCATATTTATTTCCAATCTTACTAACCTAGGGTTCTTAGTAGCTTTCAGTAATCATAGGTTCCCTTTTCTCCAATTATTTCTGCTTTCAAAATCTGTTAGGGTCCATTCAGATCGCAAGAATTGGAATTGCATAATTAGAATTCATCTAACTCCAATTCCTGCGAGAATTGAAAATTCCAATTCTTAAGAGAATTGTAATTGCTCTGAATTCCAATGTAATTATTCGGCGAGATCAGACAGAGATAGAGAGATCGGGCAGCGGCGGCGAGATCGGGCGACGGCGACAAGATCGGGCGGCGGCGGCGAGATCGGGCGATTGCAAATAGATCGGGCGACGATGGGCCGACGGACATAGTAAAAAACTGAATTCAATGAAATATCTATCTTTACCTCTTATGAGGTCTTCATAAATTTGTAGATAATTTGAGGCTGCAAATAGCCTCATCCCTATGATCTTCACTAACTTAGTGAGATCATGGGTTTGACCGTCACACACGCGATAACCACACACGATATTCGTGCACCGTTCGATACTCCACCATGAACGGCTGCCAACGCCGCCATCACCGGCGTAGGGCGACCCGCAACCAACCAACCATGCTGGGGCCGCGCCGCGGGGCGCCGCCAGCAAAGAGGCGATCACCTAGCCCCCCACTAGATTATCGCCAGCTGTATGTGTGCCCAGCCGCCCCTCCCCGCGCCCGCCTCCCGCGATCGCGAGGCGCTGCCCGCAAGGAGGTGGTCGCACCGGCCTCCCCTCCCCGCGATCGTAGGGCGCCGCTTGTAAGGGGAGCGGTCGCGCCCGACCTCCCCTCACTGCGATTGCCCGTAAGGGGAGCGGCCGCCCTTTCCCGCGACTTCCTCCCGTAGCTGCGAGGCGCCGCCCGCACGGGGGCGATCGCGCTTGGTCGCGCCCGGCCGCGCTCGTTCGAGCCCGCAGAGCGCTCCCGTAAGGGGAGGCCTCCTTCCCCGCGGTTTCTCCCGCTGCAGCCCGCCTCGACTTTTCCTTTCCCCTTGCAGGCGACCGCCAGCCGGTGAGATGGTCGCTCTTTTGTAGCGGGCCCTCCCCGCCGCCCAATCATTCCACGGCGATCACCACCATACATTTCACGGATAACCACCCACTACATGTCATGATTGTTGAAGCCAAAATTTGACTCCGACAAGCGTTCACAAAATAGGGGCGTAGCCGACACCTACTTGGCCCAAGCTCGACCTCCGACTGGTCGTGAAGGACTAAGAAGAAAATGGCCCAAAGCCGCAGCAGGGAGGTCCCATCGCTTACCCGGAAGGTCACAAAGAGCTTCCCCTCCAAAGCCAAAAGCTGGGCTTGGAGTTCCTCAGAAGATTGTGCCAATGAATCCTCTTCTTGGAGTCTGCCAAAAAATCCCCCTTCTGAAGAACCCCTATGGGCTTACTTATAGATTTCAGAAACTGAACTGTCAATAACAAAACTGTACCGGTCTGAAATTACCGGGGTACCCTTGGCTAGGTCTGCCAACAACCAAACTCCGCTGTTCTGAGGAGCTATATGCAGTCCACTAAGGGTAAGAGGGTAAAAATACCCGGGGTAGAAGAGTAAAAACCTCTGTTTGACAGAGAAATATAATATATAAAATGAAAAGGACCTATTCTCGCCCTGGCGAGTGGAAAGGTACCTGCCGGCGAGAGGGGCCCCACTGCCCGTCTCGCCGGCGCCTCTCGCCCTTTACCACGAGATCTCCTTGCTGCTGGAGACTCTCTCGCCCATGGAGGCCCTCTCGCCTCTGGAGGCCCTCTCGCCTTTGGAGGCCCTCTCGCCTCTGGATGGGGGTATCTTGCCCATTGGAGAGTCCATCATCTCGCCTCTTGCGAGTGGTCCCCCCTGGTCCCATTCGCCTATCTCAACCTATTTGCTTCTTGGGGGCTCTTTGCGAGCCCGAGGTTGTACACAATCCCCGCTCTTTTTGAGATTACTCTAAGCTCAAAAAGAATGTTCAACCGAGGCTCGTTATCCAAGGTGCATTAAAAAACGTATTTATGAGGAATCTTCTGAGGCCCCCCACCGGGGCCTATAAATATATGACTCCTGCCCCGCACACCTGGCGCCTCACTCTGCATATTCTTCTTCCCTATTCTTGAGTCTTTTGGAATGACGCACAGTAAAAGCTTTCGTGAACGTCTCGCATTGGTGCGAGAGCAACATAAGGCCAACGTGGCTTCTTTTACCTCTTCTCTGGTTCGCCCTCTCGCCCCGTCGTCACGCCTGAAAAAGACGAAGGCTGGGGGTCCGTCCCCTGCCGCAGGAGATTTGTCTCGCGTCGCTTTGGAAACCATCCCCACTCCCCATGCGCCCTCCACGGAAAAAGAGGTGGGTACTCGCTTTTACCACTGTTATCTCTGCAACCGGGTGCTCTCTTTTATTGACTAATGCTTTTTCAGGGGGCTCTTGTGGTTCCGCAGCCCCCGAAGAGTCCGCGAGATGGTTCTGCTGCCCGCTGCGAGGAGTTCGATTCGCAGCCCTCTTCTACTCCCCCAACTACTCCCAGCGAGAGGAGGGACGACCCCTCCCCGGCCGCCGATACCTCTCGCCATCCTGGTAAGGGACCTTCCCTCTCCCTTTTGAATCCCCTTCGCTACTCTCACTCCCTTCTGCGAGTGTCTCTTCCACCTTGCCTCTGCACCCCTTGCGCAGATTCTCGGGCCAACTCTCCTATTGAGGAGCAGCCAAAGCGACTCTCCGTCTCGCCTCCTCCTGTAGACGGGATTGAAGACTATCTGGGTGACCCTTCAAATCCAGTGGAGATGAAGCGGAAGACGGCTGAGCTCTTCCGGAAGCACGCGCGCATCATCCACTCCTTGACTCTGGATAAGCAGGCCGCGGAGAAGCGCATCGAGTCGCTGGAGAGCGAGTGCGCTCGTCTATCTTCTGGAGCTAATGTCGAGCTAGATGTCGACGGCACCGACCCCGAGGCCATCATCAATGAGACCGATATGCAGCTCTGTCTCGCGCGCCGTGGTCTTGAATCCATTCGCTCCTTCCACTCGCGGAGTAGACCTCCTCGCGGGGGAGCTCGCGGTGGCCGCTGGGAATGACGCCCGTACTGAAGGATGTTCGTCTCGCTATTCTTCTTTTTCTTCTTCTCGTGAAAGTTGTAATAATGGTAGTCTCGCCAATGTATGCAGAGAGCTTGGTCCCCGCGGGACGATTTCTGGACATATATTTTATTGCCTAATTTTTCATTCCCTTTTCTAATTCTCCTTTTAATTTATGCTCTATATTTATATATTTTTTCCTGATTGTGATGGGTCGCGCCGATCGAGGTTTAGGAGAGAGAAAAGGACATCGACTCTTCCCCTCCCCCCATATTGTCCCGCCCATTTAATCATTGGCTATGTATCAGTTATAAATATGCCTAGTCCGGGTTTAGATACCGCACCTTCCGCTTCTGATGTTACCCGAGTTCTTGGCTTTCTGACCTTTCCGTCTCGCCGACCCCTTCTCGCCTTCCTCTCTTAGATCTCTCGCATATTTCTTCCTTCGTCTCGTTGAAGACCATTTCGCCAAAGAAGATGGGTAAGAAGAAGGTGGAGGAGGGTGAGGGGCACAGCCGCTGCGGGAAGAGGTTTACTGACCATGACTTCCCGCTCGGCCGGCTCCCTCGAGAAGATCATGATAAGTTTGCCCGCGAGTATCTGGGGGAAGGGGTCGAGTCGCGTCCCCCCAAGGTCGGCGAGTGCATCAACACCTATTACCCGGGGGAACTCGCCTTCCCCGTCTCGCATTTCGAGGCGGGGTTGCGACTGCACCTTTGGCCTAAGGTGAAGCAGACCTTCAAATATTTTGGTGTCGTCCCGGCACAGTTCAACCCTAACGCCATCTAGGTGTTGATCGCGTTCGCCTGCTATATGCACCGGGAGCGCATCGAGTTCAGCTTGACGGCCTTCCGCAAGCTTTTCATCTACCACGCCAACGCCGATGGCGTCTCGTATTTTACTGGGCAGGGGCTCAAGGTATGCGAGACGCCTAACAAGAACCATCATTGACTCACCCGATTCGTTTTCATCCGGGGAGACCGTGCTGACTTCGGCGGCATCCCTCTCGCGCCGGTCTCTCCGCCAGAGAGCTTTTACGCCACCCCCCAAGTCAGCGGTCTAGATAAGCTGCTGTGCGAGTACTTAGTCGGCAAGAATTTCGAGGTCAACTTCTTTCGGCGAGGTCTTGACTCGCTTCTTCCAGTGCTCCCGGGCGAAGGTATTCTTATCCTTTCGTTCCTCTCTTCTCGCTATTTGCCGTCTCGCTTCTTCCTAACCCCTGCTCGTTTTTAGGTGAGCGAATTATTCCAGCGTCCCCTCCTTACAAGAGCAATATTCACCCCGCCAAGGGTCTTGATCTCGCCAATGCAGCGGCAGAGGCGGCGAGAGAGTCCCTGACTGTCATCTCGCCGAAGCGTCCCAGAGATGACACGGTCCCCTCTCGCTCCAGCCCTCCCAAAAAGAAGATGAAAAAGGCTGTAGTTATTTCCAAGGAAAGGAGGAAAGCTCCTCAAGGGAGCCCTATCTCTATAGGGGAAACTCTGCCGCCCCTCTCGCCTAATCACCAGGCCATCTCGCCTACTCGCGGGACGGTACTCTCTGCTCAACCTGCTGCTGCCTCCAACCTGCCCGCCGCAACTTCCAACCCGCGAGCGGCTGCTTCTGAACAGGCGGCTGCCACCTCCTCTCGCGAGGGCGACTCCTCTGGCCGTCCCGCCCCCGCCTCCCACATGAATTACAATCTGGGTCCCGTGGTTCATGATGTCGTCGGCGACCCGGTTCTGTTGTGGGGGCGGGACGCCAACCGCGTGTCCATCTCCACCCTCCTTCCATCTTGGAAGGAGCAAGAGGTCCCCACCAGCCACGCCTTCGCCATAGGGTACGACCTCTATGGCGGTCTTGACGTCGTTCCGCCTGAGAGCGAGTCTACCAAGGACCTCGTGCTAAAAACTTGCCATCACCAAATGCGGGCCTTGGAGTTCTCGCACCGTTCCTCTCGCCGCCTCATTTATATTAATTCAAAGTGGAAGGCCAGCGAGGAAAATCTGGAGGCGGAGCGGGATAAATCCACTGGTCTAGCGAGAAGTTTATCAGATGCTGAGTCCCTCCTCGCGAAGGCCCAAGGCGGCGTGGTAAGCCATGACTTTCTTTTCTCTTGGGTCTATTTCCTTTTCCATCATTCTTGGCTAATCGCTAGGTCATCCCGCAAGATGCCGAGACGGCGGAACAACTGCGTTCGCGCGTGGCGGCTTTGGAGGAGGAGGTCCGGGTACTGACAGCTGAGAACGCGTGCCTTCAGGCTGATGCTGCGTCGTCGTCTCGGCGCGAGCCCTTCCGGACACCTCCGCCACACTACTCTTACGAGGAAGTTGAGGAGCGGTGCCGAGACGCTGGTGTCCGTGGGGCAGAGCTGGTGCTGCAAATGATGAAAGACCTGGGGTTGTGAAGGACCAATCCGAGACGGTGACTGCGTGCGACTTGGTCCCCGAGCTCTATAGCGAGGAGAGCGATGATTCTTCATCTGGCGAGGAGGACTGATGCGCCGCCTCCAAGATTTAGAATCACTTTCTCCTCCTTTTGATGTTGTAAAAACTTTTGACCATATTTTGTGGTATCTTTCTAGTGACGAGCGAGTGCTCATTTTTGTTGTCTTCTATTCTAGCTTTCTATTTTGTGAAGTTAATCTCCGGTTTGTTTTTGCCTGCGGGACGGTACTACCACTTTGTCTCGCCGCGTAACCTTTCTGTCCTTTTTATTTTCTACGCGAGACGGCTTCTCGACGCGCTTAACGGCCGCGAGTTGACGCAATGACTTGCCTCGCGAGTGCCCTTTCGCTACCGGCGAGACGATCCTCAAAAGTCATCCGCTGCGAGTGCTGCCACCTGCCCTACTCCACACCCTTTTTCCCTTAGTTTATTTTTGTTCCTTAGGACTAAGTTGAGATACTGAGGTGTAATGTCACTTAAGGGGACTTTTCACCCTATTCCGCCAAAGTGAGTTCTCTGTCCTGTCAGTTTGATGCTGATGGAGATTGCTTGACCCAACCCTATCCCCCGCAGGCGAGCCTTCGGACCTGCCAGCTAGATGAGAACCTGCGCAGCGGGTCTACCTGGGGCCGAGCCGAGCTCGGGGTGTCGATGAAGATCTCAAACCAAAATCTATCCCCCACAGGCGAGCCTTCGGACCTGCCAGCAAGATGGGAGCCTGCGCAGCGGGTCTACCTGGGGCCGAGCCGAGCTCGGGGTGCCGATGAAGATCTCAAACCAAAACCTATCCCCCACAGGCGAGCCTTCGGACATGTCAGCTAGATGGGAGCCTGCACAGCGGGTCTACCTGGGGCCGAGCCGAGCTCGGGGTGCCGATGAAGATCTCAACTCAAAACATATCCCCCACAGGCGAGCCTTCGGACCTGCCAGCTAGATGGGAGCCTGCGCAGCGGGTCTACCTGGGGCCGAGCCGAGCTCGGGGTGCTGATGAAGATCTCAAACCAAAACCTATCCCCCACAGGCGAGCCTTCGGACCTGCCAGCTAGATGGGAGCCTGCGCAGCGGGTCTACCTGGGGTCGAGCCGAGCTCCGGGTGCCGATGAAGATCTCAACTCAAAACCTATCCCCCACAGGCGAGCCTTCGGACCTGCCAGTTAGATGGGAGCCTGCGCAGCGGGTCTACCTGGGGCCGAGCCGAGCTCGGGGTGCCGATGAAGATCTCAACTCAAAACCTATCCCCCACAGGCGAGCCTTCGGACCTGCCAGCTAGATGGGAGCCTGCGCAGTGGGTCTACCTGGGGCCGAGCTGAGCTCGGGGTGCTGATGAAGATCTCAAACCAAAACCTATCCCCCACAGGCGAGCCTTCGGACCTGCCAGCTAGATGGGAGCCTGCGCAGCGGGTCTACCTGGGGCCGAGCCGAGCTCGGGGTGCTGATGAAGATCTCAACTCAAAACCTATCCCCCACAGGCGAGCCTTCGGACCTGCCAGCTAGATGGGAGCCTGCGCGGCGGGTCTACCTGGGGCCGAGCCGAGCTCGGGGTGCCGATGAAGATCTCAACTCAAAACCTATCCCCCACAGGCGAGCCTTCGGACCTGCCAACTAGATGGGAGCCTGCGCAGCGGGTCTACCTGGGGCCGAGCCGAGCTCGGGGTGCCGATGAAGATCTCAAACCAAAACCTATCCCCCACAGGCGAGCCTTCGGACCTGCCAGCTAGATGGGAGCATGCGCAGCGGGTCTACCTGGGGCCGAGCCGAGCTCGGGGTGCCGATGAAGATCTGAACTCAAAACCTATCCCCCACAGGCGAGCCTTCGGACCTGCCAGCTAGATGGGAGCCTGCGCAGCGGGTCTACCTAGGGCCGAGCCGAGCTCGGGGTGCCGATGAAGATCTCAACTCAAAATCTATCCCCCACAGGCGAGCCTTCGAACCTGCCAGCTAGATGGGAGCCTGCGCAGCGGGTCTACCTAGGGCCGAGCCGAGCTCGGGGTGCCGATGAAGATCTCAAACCAAAACCTATCCCCCACAGGCGAGCCTTCGGACCTGCCAGCTAGATGGGAGCCTGCGCAGCGGGTCTACCTGGGGCCGAGCCGAGCTCGGGGTGTCGATGAAGATCTCAACTCAAAACCTATCCCCCACAGGCGAGCCTTCGGACCTGCCAGCTAGATGGGAGCCTGCGCAGCGGGTCTACCTGGGGCCGAGCCGAGCTCGAGGTGTCTATGAAGATCTGAACTCAAAACCTATCCCCTACAGGCGAGCCTTCGGACCTGTCAGCTAGATGGGAGCCTGCGCAGCGGGTCTACCTGGGGCCGAGCCGAGCTCGGGGTGCTGATGAAGATCTCAAACCAAAACCTATCCCCCACAGGCGAGCTTTTGGACCTGCCAGCTAGATGGGAGCCTGCGCAGCGGGTCTACCTGGGGCCGAGCCGAGCTCGGGGTGCCAATGAAGATCTCAAACCAAAACCTATCCCCCACAGGCGAGCCTTCAGACCTGCCAGCTAGATGGGAGCCTGCGCAGCGGGTCTACCTGGGGCCGAGCCGAGCTCGGGGTGCCGATGAAGATCTCAAACCAAAACCTATCCCCCATAGGCGAGCCTTCGGACCTGCCAGCTAGATGGGAGCCTGCGCAGCGGGTCTACCTGGGGCCGAGCCGAGCTCGGGGTGCCGATGAAGATACCTCTTCCTGTCATTAGGACTTCACGAGAAATAATGAACGAGAAATAATTTGAGAAGTATATTATATTAATTATGCTTTGAGTACATATCTTCTGCTCTCCCTTCTCATGGGTAGAAGCGTTTTAAGTCATCCCCACTCCAGGAATGGTTCAAGGTCCTACCCTCCACATCTTGGAGGTAGTAACCCCCTGCTTTCAACACTCTCTCTACAATATAAGGTCCCTCCCAATTTGGATTGAGCTTTCCCACCGGGGCGGACCTCCCTGCCGCATCAACCTTTTTTAGTACTAGGTATCCTTCCGTGAACTGCTTTATCCTGATATGTTTGTCGAAGTGCTTTGCCATTCGACGCTTGATCTCTTCTTGTCTGATGGCTGCTACGTCTCACAGCTCCTCTGCAAGGTCTAGTGAGATGCGCAGGCCTTCTTCATTTTCCATCCTCCTTCTTCACCATTACTACATTGGAGATCCAGCCTGGATATTGGATCTCTGAGATGAAGCCCGCCTCTAGGAGCTTCTTGACCTCCTCGCGAATGGGCTCCTCCAGCTTGGTGGTGATGGCTCTCATCTTCTGACGTATGGGGCACGTCCGAGGGTCCAGATTCAGGCGGTGGCAGGCCACGTCCGCATCAATGCCCGGCATGTTCGCCGCGCTCCAAGCGAAGACGTCGACGTTGCTCTGAATGCAGGCCCGCATCCGCTCCTGGTCTTCGGGGCTCAAGCCCCCGCTGATCCGCACCCTTCGTACCTGCCCCTGGCTGGTGTGGACCTCCACCTCCACCACTTCCTCGGCCACCTCCAGCCGCGACTGCTCCCAGCCGTCCCCTGCTTCTTCTTCCTGCTCCGGCTCCTCTTCCCCTCCTGCTCCCTCAATTTCCTTCACCTCGTCCTGCCGCATCTCAATTTCCATGCCCCCTCGGGCCTCCTCCTCAGCCCCTTCTCCTCCCACTTTCTCCCGCATTCTCTCCCGTGGCTCCAACTCCTCGTTCCTCCGGACTTCCTGCACATCTCCTCCCCTCTGCTCCTCCTCGATCTTCATTGCCCCCTCCGGGCTCTCCTGTTTCTGCTCGACCTCAACACCCCCCTGAGCCTCCTGCACACCTCCTTCTTGCTGCTTCTCAGTCTCCTCTCCCCCGACTTCCTTTTTGGTTCCTCCTCTTGTTTTCTCTGGGCTCACTTCTTCTTCCCTGATAGCTTCTTCTTGCGCCGCCATCTCCTTCTCCAACTCCTCCGCCTCTGCCATCCAATATATGGTGTTAACCGCTGTAACGTAGCACTGCCTCGCCTCTTTTGGATCCCCCCTGACCCTGACCTGCACCCCTCCATTGTTGAACTTGAGACATTGATGAAAAGAGGAGGGGACGCAGCGAAAGGCGCTGATGAGGGGACGCCCAAAGACGGCGATGTAGCTGCTCGGGGCGTCCACAATCACGAACCGGCAGTTCCGTGACACGCCCCCCAACCTCACGTGCAGCCCTACTCCCCCTTCTACTTCCTTTCTCTCCCCGGAGAATCCGAACAATGGTCCGTCCGAGGCCAAGATCCTTTTGGTTTCCACCTGCATCTCATCGAAGGCCCTCTTAAAAATCACATTCACGGAGCTCTCATTATCCACCAGGATCTTGGAGACCGTAAAGTTCTCTACCGCCGTCTGGATTACCAAGACATCGCAGAACGGATCCTCATACTCCGGCATATCCTCTGAAGAGAAGGTAATTTTTTCTACCGGGGGCGGGGTTTGGGAGGTCGAGGCTACCCCTTTTCGGAACATGGTCTGGAGGCTCCCCTTCCGGGTGGCCTCGATCCCAATCCCCCCGTGAATGGCCCCGATTCCTCCCCGGGTTCCCACATCTACCCGGTCCTCGCACCTGTCTTCCGCCTCCCCTTGCTGCATTTCCACGATCCTTACCGGCGGATCCTGCCTCCTCAATCCTCTGGCCTCTCTCATTTCCAAGAACTCCGGGCATGTGGCCGTTGCGTGACCTCCCTCCTGATGGAAGTCACAGAAAGGCAACGCCACCCCACCCCTTCTTCCTTCTCCTCTTCCTCTTCTTCCTCCTCGAGCTCCTCTCCCTCAACTGATCCCCATCGCCTCTTGCTGATGCTGAAAACGATCCCTCGCTCCCTGTCTCCACGCCGGTTGATCGAACCTCCTTGGCTCCCGGAAGTTATCTCTCCCCTGGAAGCCTCCTCCTAACTCCTGGGGGCGACCCTCATGAGGCCTCCAACCTATCCGGTTGTTCGGCTCTCGGGCCCCCCGGTGATTCTGTCCTTGGTGTCCCTGGCCTCGGGGTTCCTCCCTCCTTCTTTCTTCTCTCTGCTCCCTCTGCTCCCTCTGCTCCTTTTGCTTTCCCGCTCTCGTTTCCTTTGCATCGTCCTCCGCCAATCTGGCTAACCTCCTTGCAAACGCCGGATTGGCCCTCTCAAAATCCGTCTCCTTTGCCGCCCTCTCCATAAGCTCCTCAAACGAGAGGGGGGCACCCTTTTCAACTCCATGCTGAAGAAGCCTGGCCTCAGCCCCAGGGTGAATGCAAGCATCAGCGTATACCCAGGGACCTACTGGACCTGGAGGATCTCCTCCTGAAACCGATCTACGTAGTGACCCAACGTTTCATCCGGGCTCTGCCTTACCGAGAACAAGCACTCCGCCTCCTTCTTACGCTTCTTCGATGTTGAAAACCTCAAAAAGAAACCCCTCCGCAGATCCTCGAAACAATAAATCGACCTTGCCAGTAACTGGTGGAACCAATCTCGCGCCTTCTCCTTCAAGGTGATGGCAAACAGACGACACTTAAACGCATCCGTCATTTGTCTTATCGAAACCACATCTTCAAACCACTGCACATGTTGTACAGGATCATCCTTCCCCGAGTAGTAGGACATGTCGGGCTCCCGGAACCCTTCCGGCACCGGAGCCGAGATGACGAGTTCACTGAACGGGCTCTCGCCGATTGCTTGCCGAGAGGGCACGTCTCGCGGTCTCGGCTGGCTGGCTTGATCTGCGAGACCGTGCCCAGGGAAGAGCTCTCGCACAGCTGCCTCCTTCTCGTCGTCTTCTGCTGGGATCTCCTTCCCGGGACGCTGGCCTGGGAAGAGCTCTCGCGCCGCCACGTCCCTCTCGCCAGCCTCCGCGGGGACTTCCTTCCCCGGGCGCTGACTAGGGGCGTTCTCGCCTAAAAGCGGGACCACCTCGATTGGGACCTGAGGCGTCGCCCACTCGCTCCTTGCCGAGAAGGCCATGCTTATGGTTTGCATGACCTCTCGCCTGAAGTCTTCCAGCATTTTCCTCGTCGCCACTTCTACCTGGGAGGGAAAACCTCCGGAACCAGATCCTTCTCCTTCACCTCCTGCCATAGGACCAAACTCAAACTTTTCTTGAACCGGCTACTTTCACGCTCACCGCACCAGAACTGTTGAAGCCAAAATTTGACTCTGACAAGCGTTCACAAAATAAGGGCGTAGTCGACACCTACTTGGCCCAAGCTCGACCTCCGACTGGTCGTGAAGGACTAAGAAAAAATTGGCCCAAAGCCGCAGCAGGGAGGTCCCACCGCTTACCCGGAAGGTCACAGAGAGCTTCCCCTCCAAAGCCAAAAGCTGGGCTTGGAGTTCCTCAGAAGACTGTGCCAATAAATCCTCTTCTTGGAGTATGCCAGAAAATCCCCCTTCTGAAGAACCCCTATGGGCTTACTTATAGATTTCAGAAACTGAACTGCCAATAACAAAACTGTACCGGTCTGAAATTACCGGGGTACCCTTGGCTAGGTCTGCCAACAGCCAAACTCCGCTGTTTTGAGGAGCTATATGCAGTCCACTAAGGGTAAGAGGGTAAAAATACCCGGGGTAGAAGAGTAAAAACCTCTGTTTGACAGGGAAATATAATATATAAAATGAAAAGGACCTCTTCTCGCCCTGGCGAGTGGAAAGGTACCTGCCGGCGAGAGGGGCCCCACTGCCCGTCTCGCCGGCGCCTCTCGCCCTTTACCACGAGATCTCCTTGCTGCTGGAGACTCTCTCGCCC
This sequence comes from Platanthera guangdongensis, assembly GCA_039583875.1. NCBI lineage: Eukaryota > Viridiplantae > Streptophyta > Magnoliopsida > Asparagales > Orchidaceae > Platanthera > Platanthera guangdongensis. Next base: position 15,924,438 of record CM077158.1, on the reverse strand, counting down.
ATGGAGGCCCTCTCGCCTCTGGAGTCCCTCTCGCCTTTGGAGGCCCTCTCGCCTCTGGATGGGGGTATCTTGCCCATTGGAGAGTCCATCATCTCGCCTCTTGCGAGTGGTCCCCCCTGATCTCATTCGCCTATCTCAACCTATTTGCTTCTTGGGGGCTCTTTGCGATCCCGAGGTTGTACAATGATTAGTAGGGGGTTATCAGAAATTAAAAAATGGTCTGCATTTAATGTAAATTTTGCGCATAATATTTGTCCAAAACTATATTAGATTTGGTGTGCAAATAATAATCATGGGTGGCTACTGTGTACGGATAGCCGCATAACCACCATAAACACCTCCTGGGGCCTATAAAAAGACCCAAAGACCCTCTTTATTTCTAACTTTCTCCTCCCAGTCTTTTTCTTCTTCAGGCCAAAGTTCTGCCAGAATCGTCCTACGAGCCTCCTCCACCAGCAAAACGGGCAAGAAATTTGTCTAAGTCCACAACACTCGGAGGAAGGAGGCACCCTGCGCGTAGCTTCAGAGTGCTTCCTACGTGCGCAACGCCACTCGAATCACTATCAACGCGTTCCGGCACGCTCCGCCGCGAAGTCTGTTCGCCAAGTAACGACCGAGAACACTCATCTCTTTTCAAGCGTAAAAAAAGAAATCAAATTTGAGTGAGGCGGCCTTTCATCCATCGAACGTTCTGCAATCTCTCCTCTCAAAGTTGTAACGAGTAGCGGTCTGTTGCCCTTGGTTCTCCAAGCACTCTGTTAACAGCCCCAAATATTATAGTTTGACCGGCACCATCCTGGTCACGTGGTTTTTTTACCCATTTAAAGAGTTTTTTTACGTTAAAATTGTCTGGTGTGCTTCTTCTTATTCCGTGACTGTGTGCGCGCTCGACCGCACCACGAGCTAAGACGGCATAGTTTAGTTCGATTTACCAGGAGGGTTGAGTTGGCCGCAACAATCTATAAAGATTGGTCATAATACAAAATTGAATTTTATGTAATTGAACCAATTCCAATTCCGAAGAAAATCTTAATATCTGAATACTGTAAGGGCCCGTTCGTTACGCGGGAATTGGGCCGTTGGAATTGGTATTCATTTACCAATTCCAATTAGGGCCGTTCGGTATGGCAAAAAAAACGGTGGGAATCGGAAATGAATCGGAATCCGTCGGAATTGGGTATAAGGTAAACGCGCGATCTTTAATTCCAACCTCGCTAGGTCAGATTTCGCGATTCTGCTCCCGTCGCGCGTGTTGCTGCTCCCGTCGCGCCTTGCTGCCGCCGCTCCCATCGCGCCTTGCGCTCCCATCGCACCTGGTATCTTCTTCTTCTTCTTCTTCAACTGTGCTTTGATTATGTTATCTGCAAGTGTGCTTCTTCTTCAACTGTGCTTTGCTTCTTCTTCAATTGTGCTTTGCTTCTTCTTCAATTGTGCCCAAGAATATCATAATGCTTTGTAATGAGTTACTTCATTTCTTGCCCAGGAACAACAAATAAACTATTATTTGTGTGTATTTTAGTTGTGCACATTTACTGTTCTATATAATGCTTAAGAGAAACATGGTATTTAGTAATCATTTCCATTGTGAACTTTCAAGGCTTTTTTTTACATTTAACTCATTTTGTCATGAATCTAATGTTGTTCCTCTTTCATGAAGTTTTCGTATTTATATAGTAGTGCACATTTGGTACTCTGCGATCTAGCTCTATCATGAAGTTGTTTTTTTTTCACTCATTTGACTCCCTGATAGTCTATTTCTGAAGGAGTTGTTTTATATGTTGTTTGCAAAATATCTCATTCATAATGCTTTGTAATGATAGATTCTCACATAAATCAGTATACCTCATTCTCACGGTAGTTGTTCCACTTTAATGAACTTCCTATTTTTATTCGGGAAAATGATGCAGTTTTCTAAAATCTTGCACTTCCTCTTTTAAATCATTTGAATTTTTTTAATCATTTGCATATTTTAAATCATGCACTTCCTCTAGCAAGCTGTTTTAAATCCTAATCAGACACTTCCTCTGGCAGAGATTGAAGTTTTAAATCACGCACTTTCTCTTTTGTTCAGAGATTGCCATTTTAAATCAACTTTATTGTGAATTCTGGAGTGATTTCAGTCCAGTTTTCACAAGAAATTTGGACTGATTTCAGTCCAGATTTCTTGTGAAAACTGGACTGAAATCAGTCCAGATTTCTTGTGGAAACTGGACTGAAATCAGTCCAGAATTCATAAGAGATCTGGACTGATTTCAGTCCAGATTTCTTGTGAAAACTGGACTGAAATCAGTCCAGATCTCTTGGGAAATCTGGACTGAAATCAGTCCAGATCTCTTGTGAATTCTGGACTGATTTCACTCCAGAATTCACAAGAAATCTGGACTGATTTCAGTCCAGATTTCACAATAAATCTGGACTGAAATCAGTCCAGATTTCTTGTGAATTCTGGACTGATTTCAGTCCAGTTTTCACATGAATTATGGACCAAATTTTTTTGTTTAGTGTTGTAGATTTACTTTCATGGAATGAGATAAAAATCAGTAATCGCTACATGTAGTTATGTGTAATAATTTTCACTCACATGATTTCTTCCAAATATGCTTTTGTGGAAAATGACTATGTAACGTGTGCTTTTTTATGTTTAGATGGATGAAACAGTGAAACGTCGTAGGCGTAGGAGAGCAGCAATAGCTGCTGCTCTTGCTGCTTTTGTCATAGTGTTGATGAAATGTGGGGTTAGAAGAAATATCGTGGGGGCTGATGCCAAAAATGTTGTAAGAGAAAGTTTGTTTAGCCGTTTGTATGGCGGAACAGATATAAATTGTTTTAACCAGCTTCGGATGAATAGAAGCTCGTTCGAAATTTTGTGTAACATGCTAATCCAGCGTGGTTTGTTAAGAGACACAAAAAATGTAGGAATTAGAGAGGTTGTCAGTGTTTTTTTACATGTGTTGGGGCACAACAAAAAATTTAGGGTTGTGGGCGGGACGTATCTACGATCAACAGATACAATTAGTCGGCATTTCAAAACCGTGCTGCGAGTAATTCTGAAATTAGGTCCTGAGTTTATAAAACTCTCAGATGCGTCAACAGTACAAAGATGGCGTCATTTTCCTGTAAGTTATATTTTTTTACAATCCTAAGTTTTATTTTAAAATGTCTAAACTGTCCAGCTGTCCATATAGGATTGCATTGGTGCGATTGACGGCACTCATATTGAAGTGACAGTGCCTACTAAAGATCAGGGTAGGTATCGGAATAGGAAACATGTCATTACAACAAATGTAATGGCCGCATGTGATTCAAATATGAGGTTTTTGTATGTGTTACCGGGATGAGAGGGCTCCTCATCGGACTCCAGAGTTTTGCGCAATGCACTAGAAAGAGTAGATCGTTTTGAGGTGCCACTTGGAAAGTACTATCTGGTGGATGCGGGATACACTAATGGCCCTGACTATCTAGCTCCATATAGGTCAACCAGATATCACTTGAAAGAGTGGTCTGCACAAGACAATAACCCCACCAATTATAAAGAGTTGTTCAATCTCCGACACTCAAAGGAACGAAATGTCATAGAGCGAACATTCGGCCTCCTTAAAAAAAGATGGGCAATTTTGAGGGGACCATCATTCTACGACATCAAAGTCCAGGTCTATACATTTAAACCTTTAAAATAAGTTATTTTGTAATGAATTTTTAATTACCTTTTAATTTTAACAGGTTCAAATTATAAACGCTTGCTGCATTCTGCATAATTTTCTTATAGAGAGGAGATTAGAAAATCATGGTCGATTGCTTGCCGAGGTAGATGCGGAAATATTAAACCAAGATACAACTTCTGCTAGTTTCGAGTACGCGGATACATTGGCTCCAGTCCAAGGAACACCGGAGTGGAGCATGTTTAGGGGAACTATGGCTATGAATATGTTTAACGAGTACTGTGCTCATCGGGGCAATTAAAATGTGTTTAATTTGTTAACTTTTTTATAATGCATTTATGTGCAAATTTGTGAGTATGTTATGTGTGTGTGTCTGTGTATATTTTGTTGACTTCAATTTAATACACTGATTCTACTACATTTTTTTGTTAACTTATATATGATGCAGAAATAAATGGATAAAAATGGAAAGGGGGTCAAACCAAGTGAACGGTCCTATGTTCCATGGACGCCGCAGATGGATTGTGCGTTATCGACTGCTCTCCTTGAGCAGCAAAATCTGGGAAATAAGGCGGCTAGCGGCTGGAAAAGTGTCGCGTACACGGCAGCAATACAGACATTGAAGGATGATTGCCACGTTGATATTAGTAAGGAAAAGATAATGGCCAACATTAAAACATGGAACAAATACTACCAGGAAATATCGACTATGTTGGATACCAGTGGTTTCGGATGGGATTGGGAACGTAATGTGGTGAAGGTTGACAGCGAAGAAGTCTGTGCTAACTACGTACATGTAATATTTTAGTCGAACAAATATTTAACTGTGTAGAGATTATATTAAATTTTGATTCTAATTTAAACTAAACTTGTAGGCGCATCCGACAGTGAGACATTATCAGAGCAAGGTGATCGTCAATTGGGGCGACTTAGCTATGATTTGTGGGGTTGATCGGGCCACTGGAGCTAATGCTGCTACTGCGACTGAGCAAATGAACGAGATCCACATTGAAAACTCAGTGGACGAAAACGGCATGGAGGAGGTTGAGCCAAAGAGCAAGAAGAGGAAGGAGAAAACATCCGCGGTAGATATTATTGCTGATGTTGTTTCTGCGATAGCGAGGAACATGGAACATGATAGCAGCGTGACTTCTCAGCCGCCACCGCCACCGCCTCCGATCTCAAGGGCAGACAGGATATATGCTGCCATTGCAGGTATTGCAGATTTGACTGAGACTGAGGTCATACAGACTATCGATATGCTGAGTGATGACGACAAGAAGGCCGACGTGTTCATGGCTTTACCGATGTCAATTAGGAGGACCTGGCTCCGCTTACATCTACGCGATTGATTAGAATATGTTAAGGACTTTTGACATCATGTGCGGACTATTATAATGCTGTGGACTATTTAAATTTTTTTTAATGTTCGGTTCGTGCACTATTAATTTTAATTCTGTTGAAGTATGATTTCTGTTTAGCAATTTCAATTCAGTTTATAATAAAAATTACAAATTTGAATTCTGTACTTTGAATTCCAAGCTACAGCCGAACATCGGAATTGCTAATTCCAATTCCCGTGACAGAATTCCTGCATTCAGCCGAACAGCAGAATTGGAATTGAATTCAATTCCAATTCCTGCGGGAATGAGAATTGAATTCAATTCCAATTCCTGCAGCTCAATTCCTTCGAAACGAACAGGGCCTAATTGAAATCCTAAAGATTGGTCATAGTGTAAAATTCTGTCGCTCAAATTTCAATTTCACCTCGTGAGATCCAAACCGAGCTTTATATATTATGGATCATTTTTATGTATAAGTTTGCAAATAACAATTTTGTTTGTGAACAGTATATCTGAAAAAATTGATTTTTTTTTTCTTGAGTTGCCAACGCTCATATTACCATAGGTCAACTCTCACCGTCCAAAACAAACAAAAACCCAGACATACTGCGGCAGTGCGGCCCCTAGGTTTTAAGTTTTTAACAAGTAGAAGAGAGAGAGAGAGAGAGAGAGAGAGAGAGAGAGAGAGAGAGAGCGGGCACAATGGCGTTTGAAGATGCTGCTGAAATGTGCGCCAGGTTTCATTCGCATGGGGATATCCCGAAGACAAAAACCCTCTTCCTTTCCTTCGGCATCTGAGCCTCCCGATTTGTGTATTTGCCTCCCGGCCGGAGCCTCACTCACCGCCGCCTCGGTTCGCATCACTTCCGCCGGGACGGCAAGGTTCCCTCCCCGCTCGCTCTTTGTGAAATGGCCACAGTGAATGCCCCGCCTAATCGGTAGTCATTAATGTCCTCTTCATCGCGCCACTTTCACTCCCGGCTCAGCGATCGACCATGGCGGAGCCACCGCCGGACATCTACGAGCTCTTCTGCCACTACAACTCCCTTTACTTCGGCGATGCACTCGGCACTTGCATTGTCTCCTGGGATCCTCGTATGACCAGGTCACGATCTTCACTTCTCTATTCGCCAGTCCTGAATGTTATTTCAACGAAGCAGCATTTGGTTATTCTCCTCAAACAAGTAGGAGGTAGTCAGATTTTATGATACCTAAAGCACCATTGTTTTGGAAAAAGAACAAATATTTATAAATAATCTCGCCATTGTTGCCGGAGATATCTCTTGTTCCAAAGAGGATATCTCTTTGGAGGTTTAGGTCATGGACAGCAAGGATTGCTAGGCGGATCTAAAGAGAGTTCTCTAAATTCATACTAGACGATTGTGGGTTCTTCTAAGGTTAAGAATAAGGTTGATTTCTTCAAATAAGCGGTGGAGGACTTCTTCCTTAAGGAAGAAATACATTACTTTTCTAGATTTAGAGCAAAAATGTTTAAACCATGATTTTTTTGCTAAGGTATTGAAAACTTTTTGTAAATAATAACAGTGACTAATGATAAATATGACATAAAAATAGATTAAGGTCCCGTTCGTTTGCTCTGTTTTTATTTAAGGTTTTCGTTTTGGTCCAAAATGAAAGAAATCATGCGTTTTCGTTTTGGGCCAAAACGAAAACGCATGTTCGTTTGAAACATGAGTTTAGGTTTTGTTTTGGGTTAAAACAAAAACTTATGTTCATTTTGCAAACTGATCGATTGTTTGGAATTAAAAATTGAAATCAACAACCGGTCCACTGTTGTTTAACAATTGAAATCAAAAATTGAAATTTGGAAGGAGAAGAATTTAATTGATTGGGAAGAGCATCGGGAAGGAGAAGAAGTTCAACACCGGTAATAAAATAGCTCCAGGAATGGGAAGAATACGAGCAGAAGAAGAACATCGGGAGGTAGAAGAACATCAGAAAGAATAAGTTCAACATCGGTAAGAACTAGCACCGGGAAGAAGAACAAGCACCGGGTAGTTCAACACCGAGAAGAACAAGCACCGGGAAGTAAACCACGTCTGGAAGAAGCAGAAGTAATAGCTCAGGGAAGAAGAACAAGTGTCGGGAAGAAGAAGTTCAACGACAATATAAAATAGCTCCGGGAAGAACATCAGGAAGAAGCAGAAGTAAACGGCGTCAGGAAGAAAAAAAAGTACCGGCTTCTCTATTCTCAAAACCGAGCAGAACAGACCTAGCTAGGTCTATTTTGGGGATGAGCAAAATTAGAAGGAATGAAAACTGAGCGTTTTCAGTTCAAAATCAAAACCGCGCAAAACATAGCCAAACGAACACCTGTATTTGGACCGCGAAAACTAAAAACGAAAACTGGCTGTGAAAACGGAGCAAACGAACGGGGCCTAAACCTTTTGATGAAGATTTGTTATATATTAAATTTAAGATCGAAAGAGTTTCTATAAATTTGTCAATTTCTAAGGAAAGAAATAAGGAAATGAAAAATACACACCGCACATTTATTTGTTTTTTTTGTGTGTGTATGCTTAGACAACAAGGTGATTTGCAAAACTAGAGTTTCAGCACGATGTCTTCCCGGACTATAGTCAAAGAAAACCCACCTCTGATACTAAATTAATGCACTAGGGTTCTGTTTGGTGCGACTTTTTTTTTGCTTCGGTGAGTTTGGACAAAAGCATCACCATCATACAATGTATATTTGGCTTGACAATGGTTATGACCGCCGTCAAAAAATAAAATAGTTTTGAACATAAAAGTGGATGAAGTTCCTTAGGTGAGGTCGTGCATTCACGGACGACGGTTCATAATCATCATGTTCGTGACTGGCACTGTAGTGCCAAACGAAGCCTAGGTTGGAAATGAAATGTGATGTGGAAGAAAACACGATTTAATGTTAACAGTGGGATTTGATTAATTTTCATATTTTTACTTCAAAATTTAAGCTATAAAAGGGATAGGTAAGAATTATAGACAACCTAAAAATGGGATATCGCCAAACCCTTGTCTTGTAAAAGAGTGGCTAACAATCAAAATTCTTGTTCTTACGATTACGGTGAAGAAGAGCTTCTTATTTTATGAAGGGCCGAGAGGATAACTAGAATTAATAACGACAATGCAATACATCACTAGCTCGAACAGTCTGTCAACGATTGCCACATTCTCCAACTTGGAGAATGGGAACATAATATTCGTGGAGACCCGCCACCAAAAGCAATGAGAACATAATATAGACAAGATTTCTAAGCAAACTCGGTAGTTATTATTTGTTCAAAGACGATCCTTAAATCATAAACTTGGAGACATATTTATAAACTTTGAGGATCTCCCAGGGGAGATGAAGGATATTGTCATTGGCCATGGGGAGGGGATGAATGGTTTTAGCTTTTAACTATGCGAGGACGACAACAAGTCAACAGAGAAACCCTAGGGGCAAATTCATGAAATGTTTTTCATTACTTACCAGGCTAAAGTTGAACTTCGCGAAGCACATGAAAATGATGACTCATTTAGCCTCCTTAGATTTCTCATGCATCATATCCATGACGACCTTTTAGATGTGGAAGAGAGGCATAAAGGTTGGAAAGTTCTATCTATCATATGTGAAGCGAAAACTTTGAGAAATGGGGGAGAGGGTACTTAATAATGTAATCAAGCGAGGTGGTTTTTAATGTTTAAGGAGGATGAAAGGGAACAATTATACATCTGAGAATTCTCTAGAGGGGGGGGGGGGTGAATTAAGATTTGAAATTATTTATATAAATCTTAATCTGATTCAGATAATCTCATACTAACCTCCAGAAACACAATCACAATTAAGTAAACCACAGCACAAGCAAAAGCAGAAAATAAAACAGAAGATATAAGCACAAAAAAAACACAGCACATAGAACACCCAAATTATAGTGGTTCTCCCAAATTTATGTGTATAACTCGTAATTCGTCGAGATGAAAAATGTCTAAGGAAGACACTACAATAGAGTACTCAGCGGCCCCAAGGAGAGTACTCGGCGGGAGCACTCGATGGAAGTACTCAGTGACCTTTAGGAGAGTATTCAGCGGCCTTCAGGAGAGTTCTCACACCCCATTCGGGTCTGGAAATAACATTATGGTTAAGGCGGGAGCGGCTGTTGGCAGATCAAACCCCCATCTCCCTTGGATTCGCCTATAAATAGGACCACAAGGCACAAGTAGAAGACACCTTCACCCCCCTATGGTGGGCGAGTTCAGTGTCCGCCTCACTTGTGCCTAGCTCAACAATGACTTTAGGAGGCAAAGTTTCTATAGACTTTCGGGTGTGTGGCATGACCTCCACATTGCAACACGTGGTTCTTGTTTGTAGGCAGTCCGGAGCTGTCTTTGTGCTCGTTTGCCAAGTCTCTCGTGGGTCGACTGCTAAACCAGTAATCTTTGGTCACTCCCTTGATTTGAACTCCGTTGAAATGGTATCCAGATTTCAACACTGGATACATTCACTCTTCTACCACTTTGGTAAGAATCCACTATCTCAATGCCCCAGTCTTTTGACAAAGAAACTGTAAGAACTAGTGATTGTTGATAAGTAGACTCTAAGAACCACATAACCTGATCTTTTGGTAAGATGATCTAACCAAACAACCATGCTTATCATGGCGTCGCCTAGGCGACGCCTAGGCGTCCAGGAGCTCGAATGCGTATAAGGCGTTGGACGCCTTATAATAAATATTTTTTTAAAAAAAATTGAATAAACTGCGGTTTTTATAAAAACTGCAGTCTAAAGTCATTAAAAAAATAAAAAAAAATAAATTTTTTTTAAAAAAATAATTTTTTTTTATTTTTAAAATGAGTTTAGACTGCGGTTTTTTATAAAAACAGCAGTACAAAGTCATTAAAAAAATAAAAAAAATTTAAATTTTTTTAAAATATTTTTTTTATTTTTTAAATGACTTTAGACTGCGGTTTTTATAAAAACCGCAGTCAAAAGTCATTAAAAAAATAAAGAAAATATTTTTTAAAAATTTTTTTTCATTTTTTTTATTTTTTAAATGACTTTATACTGTGGTTTTTTTTATAAAAATCGCAGTCTAAAGTTATTTTTTAAAAAAATATAAATTTTTTAAAATTTTTTTTATTATTTTTTAAATGACTTTAGACTGCGGTTTTTATAAAAACCGCAGTCTAAAGTCATTTAAAAAATAAATTTTTTTTTAATGATTTTAGACTGCGGTATTTTTAAAAACCGCAGTCTAAAGTCATTTAAAAAATTAAATTTTTTTTTAATGATTTTAGACTGCGGTTTTTATAAAAACCGCAGTCTAAATTCATTTAAAAAATTAAATTTTTTATTTTATTTTTTAAAAGTTTTTTTAAAATTTTTAAAATGACTTTAGACTGCGGTTTTTATAAAAACCGCTGTCTAAAGTCATTTAAGAAAAATAAATTTAAGCCACATTGTCACTTCGGGTTGCTCGCCTTATTGTCGCTGAGGTGTCCGCCTTATCGCCTAAGCGTCCAGGCGCCCGACGATCGCCTTGGTTCGCTTTGACGCCGTGACAATAATGCAAACAACTAAATATTTTGATAAAGAGATCTTGAACCACAAACTGAATTCTTTTTAGAGGAATTCTTAAAACTCTTTTCACAGAAACGGAAGTGAAAGGAGAAAGAGAGAAATGAGAGATGTAGAGATAATCTTCTTGTATGAATCCTCCTTCTGCACAATCTTTGAGGATTCTTGAAACCTTAGTGGATTGGATCTTTGTAGACGATTAATCCTTGGTGAAGAAGAAGAAGCAAGTTTTTTTTTGCTTTTAGATCTACCGTCTCAGATTTTCTGTAGCATAGAAAGAAGAAGAACAAAATAGCCGTTGCTCTGAATAATTATCTGTATGTATTGTTGTTTTTCTCTTTTTCGAATCCGAGTATTTTTAATCTCTGAATGATTTTGAATTGATTCTTCTGATTGATTGTCTACAGAAGAAATAATATAATCTTTGAGAAAGTCCTTCTAAGAATGTCTTCAAAAATCCCGTCCATCACTTCAAATCTCTTCCACAATATTTTTCAGAAATTTTATTAGAAATTTCTTTTCTTGAATATCTTTTCAACAACTCTTTAAGATTCAAATGAATTCCATAATCATAGTCTTCAAATAACTCTAAATAAATTTTCTGAAATTTCCTTTCTGGAGAGTATTTGATGCTACTTCGAGTTCCAACTAAAAATGCGTCGACTTCTACCTTATAATATGACTGTCAACAAGACCGAGTATTCGACGTTACGTCGATTACTTATCGATGCATGCGTCGACTTTGCTTCAGAAGGTGACGAACTTCAGTCGAAGATACATCGACTTCTAGTCGACGTTGCGTCGATTTTTAATCAACGCAGGTTTGCCTTGGCTGATTTTCTTTTGGATTTTAGAATGCTTTCATTTGCCTTTGACTGAGACTGACCTCCTAGAACTTCTAATGACCAAATTGTTGAATAATGAAAAGCTCCACTCCAAATCGGAGCCCCCATCGTATGTATATAATCTCAAGAATATAAATACAATATTAACACTAATAACAAAATGAAAACTTCAATACTCCCCCTCAAGCTGGAGCAAAGATGTCCATCATGCCCAGCTTGGAAATGGTCAGATCTAAACGAGTAGGACCGACAGCTTTAGTGAAGGCGTTAGTAAGTTGGTCAGCAGAGGGGACGTAAGATGGAAGGACAGTCTCAGTACGAACGTGGTCACACAGAAAATGAACATCCATCTCATTATGTTTGGTGCGCTCATGTAGTACCGAGTCCTGTGTAAGTAAGAGAGCTGACTTATTATCACAGTTGAGCGTCGAGCCATCAACAAGAGATAGGCCAAGTTTTGTCAGCAGCGATCGAAGCTAAACCAACTCAGTAACGCCGTGTGTCATGACACGGTACTCTGACTCAGTAGACGAACGAGATACGATGAATTGTTTCTTACTCTGACACGAAACAAGATGATCACCATGGAATACACAAAAACCTGACGTAGAACTTCGATCCGTCAATGATCCAGCAAAATCTGCATCCGTAAAGCAGGAGAGACTGGTAGTACTGTCAGCTCGATTAAACAGCCCAAGACCAGGAGCGCGCTTAAGATAGCGAAGAACGCGTCGAGCAGCCTCTAGGTGAGATGTCCTGGGAGAATGCATAAACTGGCTCAAAACGCTCACTGAGAAACTGATGTCAGGCCCGGTATTTGTCAAGTATATCAAACGGCCAACAAGTCACTGGTACTGAGAGGGGTCTGAAAGAGGATCACCAGATTCAACATGGAGACGATGGTTGATGTCCATAGGAGTACTTGCAGGGCGACACCCAAGTAGACCTGTGTCCCGAAGAAGATCTAAGGTGTACTTGCGTTGCGATATAGAGATGCCCTGTCGTGAGCGAGCTACTTCAATCCCAAGGAAGTAGCGGAGAGGTCCAGGGTCTTTCACCTCGAAGGCGGAGCGAAGTGTAGCTTTCACCTCAGAGATGTCAGAGGGATCATCACCGATGAGAATAATATCATCAACATAGACCAGGACAATGGCGCGACGTCCCTCAGGAGTGACACGAATGAAGCAAGTGTGATCAGCACGACACTGAGTGAAGCCAGACTGAAGGATGACAAAGCTTAACCGTTCAAACCAGACACGCGGTGACTGCTTTAAGCCATACAAAGATTTGTGTATTTGGCAAACTCTCCCCGAATATTCCCCCTTAAGGGCAAACCCCGAAGGAGGAGCCATATATACCTCCTCCTGTAACTCGTCATGCATGAAGGCATTTTTGACATCAAGCTGGGATAGAGGCCACACCCGAGAGGCCGCAAGCGAGAGCAGAAGGCGGACACTGGTCAACTTAGCCACGAGAGCAAACGTGGCACCAAACTTGTCCGGAGCCTGAGTAAAGCCCTTGGCCACCAAACGAGCCTTGTAGCGGTCAATAGTACCGTCAACAGTGTACTTCACAGTATAAATCCATTTGCACCCAACTGTATGTTTCCCGGGAGGAAGAGGAACCAGAGACCATGTCCCAGTACGACGGAGAGCAGACATCTCCTCCTCCATGACCTGAACCCACCGCGGGTCAAGCAGAGCCTCAACAGTTGAGGTATGTAGCTTGACAGAATCAGCAGCAGCCACAAAAGCCTGGTAAGAGGGTGAGAAACGCTGGTAGGAAACAACACTAGCCAACGGAGGCTCAGTAATCGAGGAATGAACACAAGTACGCTTGCCCTTGCGAAGGGCAATAGGTAAATCAACAGGAGAAAGAGAGGAGATACCTGCGACCGGATGGGGCTGTGGATCCGGGATTGGAGGAGAAGGGAGTACATCGTGTGGAGATGGCGGAGGGCGGCTAGAGTAAGTCAGCAGGACAGGCGGAGCGGCAGAAGGGGTAGCATCTGGTGGAGGAGAGACGATTGGGAGAGGTTGCACAATAGTGAGAAGCGCAGCAGGGGTCAAATGTGCAGGAAAGAAAGGAACCTACTCATGAAATGTCACATCTATAATGTGAATGACACAACACAACTGGGGATCATAGCAGCGGTAACCCTTAGTGGTAGTCGAGTAGCCAATGAAGAGGCAGCGAATGACCCTGTCGTCGAGTTTAGTTCGAGAGGGGCGCCGATTCTGGACAAAACACACACAACCAAAGACCCGGAGAATTGAAGGATGAGAAATGCAGAGACAGATGGATGGATGAGACTATATGGAGTAATGTCACTCAGAGGACGAGAGGGAGTCCTATTGTCAGAGCAGAGGATATGAAAAGCTGCTGTAAGAAGAGCAGCGCTCTAATAGGACTTAGGGACATTCATTCCCCGAATAAGGCAACGAACAGAGTCTAGGAGGTGACGGTTTTTGCGTTCTGCCACCCCATTCTGCTCGGGGGTCCCCAGACAAGAAAACTGATGTAGAGTGCCCTCATCGCGGAGGAAGAGATCAAAGAGACGAGAAGTGTACTCACCTCCATTGTCAGAGCAGAGGATATGAACTGACGTACCATGCTGGGTTTGTATTATACGTGAAAAATGGGAGTAAACCGATAGGATCTCAGATTTATGTTTGAGAAGATAAACCCATAAGCAACGAGAATAGTCATCAATAAAAGTTACAAAATATGAGAATTCATCAAATGACATAACAGGGGGAGGGCCCCACACATCAGAATGAACTAACTCAAAACAAGAAGTAGCATGACTAACAAAAGGAACATACGTGTTGCGTGTGTGTTTTGACAGCTCACATACATCACAACGAAAAGGAAAAACAAAAGACACATCAGGACAAACAGACAACATCCGCTGAGGGCTGGCATGGCCGAGAAGTGCGTGCCAAAGCGAGCTCGACGACAAAGCAGTAGAAGCAGCAGAAGAGGTAGGCAGGAAGGTAGTAGTGGTGGTGGTAACAGCGGTGGTAGGAGGTAGCTCCAGGTAGTACATCCCACTCTTCTCGTATTCCGTACCAATAGTCCTCCCGGATCTCAGGTTCTGAAAAACACAATGATTAGAGAAAAAAGTTACTGAACAGTTCAAAGTACGAGTAATACTACTAACAGACAAAAGGTTGAGAGCCAACTGAGGGACAAGAATAACAGAGTCAAGGGAGAGAGAAGAAGAGAGAGGGACGTGGCCCCGGCTAAGGACAAGATTAACTGAGCCATCAGCAAGGCGCACGTCGCGGTGGGAGCAAGAAACAACCTGAAGCAGATGGGAAGACGTACCAGTCATATGATCGGTTGCACCAGAGTCAATCACCCATGGTGACAAATCCTGGTCAACCTTGGTCGCGGAGCAAGCAAATGGAGTACCTGAGGAAGAAGAGACAGTGGAGGCAGTGACAGTCGTGGAAGGCTGCGACTGCTGAAATTGCTGAAACTGCTGAAACTGGGTCATCATCTGACAAAAGTCGGAGGAGTTGGCACCCAAGGTGCGCTCAACGGGCTCGGAAGACTCAGCAAAAGCAACAGTGTGTCTGGGTACACTGCCAGGAGTAGGACGCTCAGAGCCCCGTAGGTGTGGGTAGAGCTGATAACAACGACTGCGATCTTGGTAGAGACGACCATTGTGACAGCAAGGGCCAGGTGGACCTGTAGAGCCACGACCACCAGAAGAGCCACGACCACCAGACTGAGTAGAAGAACCCCGACCACCGCGACTACGAGTGCTAGAGGTGGGAGGGCGGTGGGAAGCTGCAAGGGCCATCTGCTCAGTAGGGAGAGAGGAGGTAGCACGAAGGCCGGGAAGACTAGATTGCCTCTGCATACGTTTCTCATGCTCTGCAACAATGGAGTAGGCCTCAAGAAGATCTGGCAAAGGTGACATCCCCACAATCTGAGCACGAGTAGACTCATATTCGGGGCGAGGCCCCATCAAGAACTGGTACGTCTCCCGTCTCTGGCACTGTTTCCGAATAATGGTGATATCAGTAGGAGACTCCAGGACACTGAGAGGCTCAAGATCGTTAAGCTCAAGAAAATGGTCTTGAAGGTAAGTAAAGTACTCCTGAACAGAGTGCTCCCCCTGTGTGGCAGAAGCAATGTCCTGAAAAATCCCGAAAATCTGGGCATCAACACGCGTGTGGCCAAAAGTGCGCTGGAGAGCGGACCAAAGCTCAGAGATATCCTCAAACTGCATGAACTGACTGAAGATGTGAGGCTCCATCGAGCACTGAATCCATCCCATAACCTTGTACTTTTCAGTCGACCATTTGACTAACTCCTCTTTCTTGTCATCTTTATCATCACTATCATCACTATCATCAATAGGATAACCTTTAGGCTTGTCATCCAGGAACTTGTTCGGAAATATCATAATGAAAGGAACATAGGAGTTTGTCGCTAGGTATTTGACCAAACAGGATCGTCCAATTCCTATAGAACCTGTCACTAAAATACCTCTAGAAGGGGACCGTCGGTCAGCCAGGAAAGCTTATTCAGGCCGGCAAGGGCCACTTTCATCGAAGTCGCCCATGAAGGATATCTCATGGAGAAGGACGCTAGTAATTCGTCCTGTAGTGCCATAAGTATCCTTGGAATCCATGAAGCGCAGAGAACAAGAACTGAGAAACGAGATCCCTCCCGCAAAGGAGACCGGGGACCGAAGGACGAAGAAGGACGAGGAATCACATACAACACATCAAGAACTACGTCAGCGGAAGGGGCAACTGAAGGAGGATGGGCGGAGAAACTACAGGAGACGACTCCGACGGGACAAGGCAGCAGGCAGCAGGCGCTCCGAGGCAACAACGGAAGGGCTCAACAGCAGAGTTGGGTGGAGACTTTACAGGAGACGACTTCGGCGGGAGACGACTCCGGCGGGAGACGACTCCGGCGGGACAAGGCAGCAGGCAGTAGGCGCTCCGAGGTAGCAACGGAAGTGCTCAACAGCAGTGGAATAAGCTTTCATGCCCCGATGCGGGAGACGACGAGACGCGGTAAGGCGACCTACGCAGCAGGCGGGACGAATGGATGTCCCGATGCGAGAGTCGGCAAGACGCGGCAGGGCGGCGGACGAAGCAGCGGGCCGCAGGCGAGACGAGGCAAACCCTAGATCGCGTGGAAGTCCCGTTCCTCTGATACCATGTTGAATAATGAAAAGCTCCACTCCAAATCGGAGCCCCCATCGTATATATATAATCTCAAGAATATAAATACAATATTAACACTAATACAATATTAGCACTAATAACAAAATGGTAACTCCAATACAAATGACCCCCACTATACGACACTGGTAATTATCCTAGGAACCAAAATCACTTATAAATAATTTGTTAAGTTAAATCTTAGGATTTTTCCCAATAGAGGAGATCTAAGTGTAGTTGTTCAGCCTACCAACTTGTTCCAGCAATGTGAGGATCTAATCTTGTTGTTTTCAATGTACGAAGATCGTCGTCTTTGAGTTTGGATTCGAGTCATATAACTAACAATCTCCGCATTGCATTGAATCCTATCAAAGCAAAAGTAACTCATCATAAATCTATTGTTGCTAGCCCCCACCTGGGGCTATCTCCAATTGCCAATGTTGAGCAAATCTAGACGGTGCACATATTTGCCCTTCGAAATTGGATTAGTGAACATATCAACTGGATTATTTGTTGTGTCAACCTATTTTACTTTGATCCTTTTTTTGACGAGATAAAATGATATCACACACAATGTGCATGGTCTTGTCATGATGCACCTGATTCTTTGCTAAACATATGACACTCAAGATATCGCAGAATACAATAACTTGATCATGATGAAAACCAAGATCACTTAGTTGGTCCTTCAACCAAATTCCTTCCTTGTCCGCTTCTGTCAAAGCCATGGCTCTGCTTCTGTAGTGGATTACTCAACTGAAGGCTCCAAAGTAGCCTTCCAACTGACCACTGAGTTACCAAGTGTAAAAACATACTTTTTGACTGATCTTCTGTCATCCACATCCGCTGCATAGTCAGAATCTGAATATCCAACAAGACAATCAATGTTACCTCCATAGATAAGGACAGCATCTAATGTCCCCCCGAGGTATCAAAAAATGCACTTCGTGGCTTGCCAATGCTCCTTACCAGGGTGAGCCATATATCTACCCACATTACTATGTGTGCAATCTCCATTCATAGAATTTTCTGTGCTTCACCAATGGGCTGATCCAAGAGGTTTGACTCGGGGGGGGGGGGGAGTCAAAAGGTGAAGCAAAAAAAACCCTAATGATATTGAGAATCGAAGACTTTAATAATTTAGATAGCAATACCTTGCATTTCCCGTATTTCAAGCTTGAAATTTAAATCATTGTATTATTTCTATCAAAATTTTTCTTTTTATGTGGGGGGCTGCTTGTTTTTATGTATGTTGACAGCTTATTTTTGTAGGAAAATTTTAGATTAGAGAGGTTAGAAAACCCAGCCAGTGAATGTGATAACATATGGGGAAAATCAAACAGAGAAATGGCTGAACCATAGCAAACATGATTCCACCGTAGGAACGACATTGAAATAAATACCGTAAAAACATGAAAAAATGACGGAAACAATACGAAGAAATCCATATGGCCATACCTGATAAGAGTTATAGTAGCCTTCCGTCGTGTCAGTTGAGCTCTGCCGCATCTCTCCAGACGAAACCATCACGCTTATTAGAGGAGATGTTGTCGTGGTAGCTGATTTCGGTCATCGGCCCAGGGAATCTTCAGATCGGAAGGCTTTGATGTCTCTGATGCAGTGGAAGAACGACGAGGAGCTGAAGGAGCTCTGGCGCCTGCGAAGGGCCTAATGTGGACGTACTGGGACGAGCATGGAGAGCGATTGAGAGGGGCAAGGAACGGGTTATTAAGGGCAGGCTTTGCGAACGACGGAACCCAAGGTAGGGAAAAAAGGTTGTGAGCCGGATGAGCGGGAAAATTAAAGGGGCGAGAGATGTAAAAGTGCGGCTCCTCGTAAATTTTGGGCACTGAACGTGGAAGCGGGAACATGGCATTTTGGCGTGGCTGAATTATTTTGGGGAGACACCTTTTTAAAGCCTTACCTTAAGTAATGTAAATATATATCATGTATTTTTTAAAATTTCTCGGTGGGCCCGGGTCCCTGCAAGCTCCCCCTTGTATCCGCCCTTGGTTGCACTAAGATCCTTTGTGTCAAACTATACACTTAGTGTCTTTTTCAGCTTTAGAATCTTTGCCATGTCTCGAGCCGCAATGAGCATGTCATCCACATAAAGGAGTAAGTAGATGAATGAGTCATCCTGAACCTTTCTGTGGTACACACAACAGTCAGAAGGGCTCTTGCAATAGCCATGTATCAACATGAATGTGTCAAATCTCTTGTACCACTGCCTTGGGGACTGTTTCAGTCTATACAAAGATCTCCGAAGTCTACAAACATGGTCTACCTTTTCTTAAACAACGAATCCCTCTAGCTGGCTCATTAAGATGTCTTCTTCTAGCTCTCCATGTAGCAAAATTTTCTTCACGTTAAGTTGCTCTAATTCCAAATCCCGATATGTCACTAAAGCTAGTAGCACCCAAATGGAAGTGTGTTCGACGATTGGTAAGAAGATCTCATTGTAGTCCACTCCCTCTTTCTGACTGCACTTTGTACCTTTAACAACTAGACTTGTCTTGCACTTTGTACCTTTAACATCTGTGATCCCTGATTTCTTCTTAAAAATTCATTTGCACCCAACTACTCTTCTTCCCTTTGGTTGCCTGACAAACTCCCAAGTCTGATTCCTGTGAAGAGATTCCATCTTTTCACCCATTGCTCAACCCATTGTGTAACTTCAACATCAAAAATAGCCCTCGCTTATTCTTTGCAAAAATGAATTTGTCGTTGCTTGCCAAAAATGTAATGTTCACAGAATCCCAAAGTAGATACTTTATGGTCTCACCCAATAGCCCTTTCTTACTCAAAATCACCATCCCCTTTTCACTAATATGACCAAGTCGCATACGCCACAACTTAGTTATATTTGAATCTGAGTTTTCTGCAACTGATACTGCAGCCGCTGTACCAGTTGTTGTTGCCCTTGTAGTACATACAAGGTATTATGCTTGAGTCTTTTCATTATCACCAGTGCTTCTTTAGTGATCCGTTGGACTCCATCTTCACAATTGTATTTGAAACCCTTTTAATCCATAGTACCTAAAGATGTTAGGTTATTTTTCAGATTAGGATGTGTCAGACCTCTGTCAATGTTCTAATGACGCCATCGTGCATTCTGATTCGAACTGAACCAATGTTAATTGTCTTGCATGGTGCGTAATTTTCTATTAGTACATTTTCACCATCAACTTCATATGTGTAAAAGCAGTCCTTGTTAGGGCACATGTAAAAAGAAAAACTTGAATCCAAAATCCATTTATCTGCTGGGTCTACATGATCAACTACAGAGAGTACCAGATCTGCTTAAGAGCACAAGTCATCTTTTACAACAACAACCACCAGGGCTTTTCCCTTCTTCTTAGGACATCCATTCTTCTAGTGATCCGGTTCTTTATAGTAGTTACAAATATAATTTGGATTGACATGTGGACATCAATATCTTGATTTGGATCTTCTCTTTCCTTTTCATTTTTCATTACTCTTTTCTTGTCGACCCCGTGATTTGTCAAAATTCATGATTGCCAGTCCAACTGCTTCCTTTTATGTACCATTTCCAGAAATCTTACGCTAAAGTTCTCGTGAATGGAGATTAGAACGGACTTCATTGAGACTGATAGTGTCTTTACCAACGACAAAGAAATTGACAAAATTTTCATACGAAGGAGGTGGAGATACTAACAGAATTCGGGTTGCATCTTCAACTTTGACATCTACATTTTTCAGATCCATCAGAATGAAGTTCAAATTGACAAGATGCTCCTTCAGAATCTCACCTTCCTTCATCCGTAGAGAGAACACATGTTGTTTCAACAATAATTTATTGGTTAGAGATTTCGTCATATAGAGACTTTCCAATTTCAACAATAAACTAGCGTTCGTCTCTTCGGCGGTACCTCAGAAATAACTTCATATGTAAGACACAACAAGATCGTTGAGTGCACATTTTCATCTTGTTGTTTGTATTCTGTATTCTGAATCCTCCATAGATTCAGGTCTCTTTTCCGAAAGCGGCGACCAGATACCAAGCTGTTTCATAATCACGCACATCTTAATGCGCCAAAGACAAATTATCCTTCCTTGTGAACATGTCGATCTTCATGTTGTTGGTTCTCATCGTTCTTCAAACTACAAACCAAATAGAAATATCCCAGACGAACGTGTAACCAACTTACCAACCTATCTATGATACCAATTTGTTACGAAAATTCAAGTAGAATGAAAAACAAACAAAAACTAACAACGCAAAAGACAGATTTACGTGGTTCACCCCAAAATGGGCTCCGTCCACGGGCAGCAACAGTCCGTTTTTCACTGTCAAAAAAAAAAACGGTTAAAGAAAGTGAACAAATTTCCGAAATTATCCAAAACTCTAGAACAAAAAGGAGTTTATATAACACTCTGTACATTTTAAAATACCCAAAATACTCTTGATAACTACCCCGAACCCCGCGGGTCATGATCAACACCAATCGTCGTCTTTAAGTTAGAATTTGAGGCATATAATTAACACTAATTGTTCATGGGAGTTAGCAGCGGTGAGGTAGATGGGGACCCATCCTAAGACAGCCATCACCCCCTTCCTTACTAACCGGCCTCCCACCTCTCTCTTTCCCCTAACAGCCATCACCCCCTTCTATGAGCCTAAAACCCTTCAGCCCAGGCCCTCCCCAACCTATACCGACTCAATCCAGGGCTTCCCCCATCCGACCCCCCGGTGATCCATTCCAAAACAGCCGGACCCTTTATTTACTTCAACAACAAAGCCAGCCCCTGTACTGGATCTTTTTTCCTAAAATCTGACCACTCCAAAATCCTCTTAGCCATCTCCACTTGCAATCAAACCCTTCCAATCAACTTCTCTTGCTGCCAAACTCCTCCAGCATCCTCACCCTGCAACTGTCCCCTACATCAGTCATTCCCACAGCCGTATATCCCCTCCGACAGACCCGTACAACGGTCTTCACCCCTTCGAATGGCCATTGATGTTCCTATGTTCACCGGATCTCCACTCCTTCGCTCACATCCCTTTTGCTTCTGAGTTTATTGTTTGGTTTCATTGTTTTTCAGCATTATTGTATGAATCTTGTTGGAATTATCAAGTCAATGTCGGTCTATTAGAGTTTTAGGTATATCTGGGTTTTGTTTCACATTGTCGGTTCGTCTTTATGAGTCTCTGTATTTCCTATATGAAGCCCATATGAGGATGAATAAGATACACCTTTTATTTCCATTTTTCTCTTCCAACATGGTATCAGAGGCTAATAGTTCATGTGACCTATTTTTTTCATTCTCGTGAGCATCTCAGCCTGTCGATCTTATTGGCTGACTCCTCTGCTAGAACTCCGGTTCCGTCAATCTCTTCCCGCTCCTGTCGGCGTGACCGGCTTATGTATTCGTCGATGGGAGCGGTTCTGTTGCCCTAATCGAAGCCCGTCGTGCCACTCCTTCCGCCGACGTTCTCCTGTGCATGTCTTGTCTGCTCAAAGCTTCAGCCCGTCGGCTGCCCTCCTTATTCGATCCGGACTCCAGATCCAATCATCCCTCGTCATCGATCCCTGCTGCACATTAGTCGACGTTGACGTTCGATCTCTGCCACTGGAGCTTCTCCTGTCGAGCTCGTCTGCTTCGGATCGCTGCTCCCGTCACTACTTCTCCCGCGTCCCTCAGTTATCGCTGCTCTCCTCTCCTTCCTCGATTCGGTTTCCCGGGAGCTTCACTACTTCACCTGTTCCATATCGTCGAGTCGTAGCTACTCCTCTTCCATCTTGTGTTGCTGCTGCGCCTATTCGTCTCCTTCGATTCGATTCAGTCCTGCTTCTAGTTGCTTGCTGCTATGAACGATGGCTTCCCGTGCTATTGCCCTCTTAGTCGATGCTTCCGAGCCTTGTTGGTGGTGCCTCCATGGATCCTACCTGTTGTTACCTCCATGGATCCTACCTGTTGTTACTTCCATGGATCCTTGTTGTTGTTGCCTCCATGGCTCCCTTCGTGCCGAGCTCTTCTATTCCTTTCTGTGCTCCCGCCTTGCTCGCCGCTGCTTGAGCCATTTTTGCTCGCTGCTGCTTGAGCACTCTGCTCGCAGCTGCTTGTGCTTCTGCTCGTCGCTAGCTTGTGCTCGTGCTTTGCTCACTGCATCTTGGATCGTGTTCTCACCGGCAACCGTTTTCCATAGCAATTTTATGTTATATTTTTTTCTTTTGTGTGTGTCGTGTTCATGTCTAATATTTGTGTCTTGTCTTAGTATTATGCCTTTTTGCACGTGTTATCCTTCTGAGGGGGAATGTTGGGATGAAGGCATCTCAGATGATCTTTCCTGACTTTTTCACCTTTGTTCCATATGCCCTCCAGGCTTATGTCATATGTGTCTCCCCATGTTGTCTTTTGATTGGTCGTGTGTTGGGACGCGATGTTGGTGTTCTAATCTCAGCGGGTTGTTTCACGTGAGACCGTGTCGTGTGGGACCTCCCTTTGTGCGGATTAGCCCCGACAGATTATCCTCGACGGATTATCCCCGATCACTTGTTTGATGATTTGCCTCACATCTTTCGTTCTTTTTCGCATGTTGGGTCTGTAGGTGATGTTGGTTGACCGGTTTCCAGCAAGTCCACGTGTGTGGGTTCTGCATCGTGTGTGGGTCAGCGTCATGTGTGGCTATGCCCCGGGCTTGATTCCCCGGTGGCTCGTCTGATGTTTGTCTTGCATCACCTACCTCCATTGTCGTTATTTGATGTGTCCAAGCTGAAGGTTCCCCCTTTAACTTGAGGGGGAGTTGGAATTATCGAGTCAATGCCAGTCTATTAGAGTTTTAGGTATATT
Source organism: Platanthera guangdongensis (assembly GCA_039583875.1). NCBI lineage: Eukaryota > Viridiplantae > Streptophyta > Magnoliopsida > Asparagales > Orchidaceae > Platanthera > Platanthera guangdongensis. Next base: position 15,901,023 of record CM077158.1, on the reverse strand, counting down.
TGGGTTTTGTCCCACATTGCCAGTTCGTCTTTATGAGTCTCTATATTGAGTCTCTATATTTCCTATATAAAACCTCATATGAGGATGATAAGATACACCTTTCATTTCCATTTCTCTCTTCCAACAGATCTATATCCATATTAATATGGATGCGTGTCATTACTAGTGTATTTGTTCTTGTAACTAATTGTGAATTGCAAGGCCTATTCACTTACGTGCATTAAGTAACAGACTAACAGCCCTCCAATTAGAGCTAAGCCTAGTTCTTTTACTCTTTCAATTATCTAAATACAGCTTGCATTATGTACTTAATCTTTCTGCTTTAATTATTACTTGCAAATATTGTCAGATCACTCTGCTTGCACAAATCATCTTATGGATAGATATAATTTATTTCACTGACATAACACCCAGGGCTTGCATCGTCTAGAGGCGCACTTTCACAACTCTACCCAAAGATATACTTCTATAGTGGAAAAATTGCAGTAATGGGAATATACCAACCAATTCAAGTAAAACAAAGTGCAGGATACAATCAAATCTTCTAATCTATATTTAGAAAATGGTTGTTCTTTGAGGGATTTGGGTATAGATTATAGTCTTGTTATTGTTCATCACTTTCTTAGTAGAGAACAAGTGAACCCTCACCAACTTTCAGAATCCATACGTGTCTTGACGTGACATTTTTGCTCGGTGAATTTGGAAATACCATCATAAAATGTGTTTTTACATGACAACGGTTATGACTGTCACCAAGCAAACAAACTAATTTTGTACATAAAAGTGGATGAAGTTCCTTAAGTGCAATCGAGCGTTCATAAATGATAGTTCATAACTACCGCGTTTACAACTGCCACCGTTGTGCCAAACAAACACCAAGTCTCCTTCAAATTCAATCAAGAGCCCTTAAATCAAGGACGAAATAGTTTTTGCACCAAGTGTTCTAGGCAACCGATTTTGGCACTCTAGGTGGACTCAATCTTGCTTAAGTTCTTCGTCCATTCCTCCCATGTGAAAAATGAGGGAGTTTGGGGGTTCAACGTGTTTGCCTTATTAGGAGCTTATGAACCGTGAATTTGAACATGTTTACCTGATTTTATGCATCTCATCTTAGATCCACATCAAGAATTCTCAACCCTAAGACGCGCCGTATCATCCCAGGCCTATTACTTGATTTGATAAAATCTGAAATTTATTTGTGAATTGCAGCATCACTGCAGACTGTGATTGTAGAGAACCTGGTCTATGCGAGATAAGCTTGTCCGAGCCATTGCTGAAATCTTGCTCTTCCACTGGCCTTAAGAATGTTTTATTGCATCAGATGATTCATGCATTCCTGTGGATTACACACAATGACAGTAACCACAGGTATCCAGCCCTTTAAAAAAATGTTGAATATCTTACTATATTTTGCTGAACGATATCTCATATTCTGTCCGATCAGTGATCACGGCTCCAAATTCTGGACTATTGCCGATTTAATTAACTCGAAGGACAACTGCGATGATGTTCAGGTTGGCTTAAACAACTTTATGCAAATGTATTCATGTTTCAACTATAGAATTGCTTGTTTATAGCTTGGTGATTTTTCAGAGGCCCTCTGATGGTTACAAAATCACCATTAATCATGGCTTCCATGATGCAGTAGATACATGGAGTGCTGATGAAAAGATGGTAATCTTGATGTTTTGTTGTATACAATGAAATTCTATGGATTCTTCATCTGTTCATGTGGTTGAGTTGTTCCACAGTTTGCATTAGTCAAGAGTGGGACTGGCAGAGAGACATCGCCTAGTGACTGCACCGGAAAGAATGGCCGTGCTAGTGAGCGCGACAATTTGTCGTGCGAAAGGTACATGTGGGAGAGATTAATTCTTTATTTTGGGAAAAAATTTGGTGAATTCAACTTAGTTTAGCTGAAGTGAATAAGGATGCATGTTAATTTATGGCAGATTGTAATATCCCACAAGTTAACACTTAAACGTCAAGGCATATAATATGTTATATTAATATAGTATAATATACATAGTTTTTTATATTAGTTATATTATTATGCATATTTATTTTAATTTGTGTACTTTGCCATAAGTTTATTTGGTTTATTAGGCATTTTCACTTTCCACAACCAAATAATACTATAATAGGAAACAGACAGTGTACTTCCCTCCTTGACAACCTAACAAAATTTTTTTGAAGCGCTTTCTTGAGAATTTATATATCCAATGCCTCAATGATTTCATTATATGTGGCAATCTAGAGGTAACCAGCCTTTAGGAGTTGAGCGTGAGTAGCCCTCTCTAGTTTTGTATTTTGTTTTCTTGTATTAGTGCAATTTTTTATCATGCTCATCCTATCAATTCCTCTTTATAACGCGCTTCCAATTACTTATGAGTGTTAGGGGCATGGTCTTGAACCCTTCACTCCTAACAGGGCTGCAACCCGCACACTCCAACCTGCTCTTTAATCAGTGTTGTAGTTTGTTGATGCAGGGTCTCAAACCATTTACCCCTATGAAGAGAGTTCCTAAGTTAACTCCCTTCACCAGATGCAGCTCAGTTGGTGAAGGAAGTTAACTTTGCTCTTCAAGAAAGTAAAGGGTTTGAGACCCGGCCTTAACAACCTACCGCACTGATAAAGTGTCAGTGTGGAGTGTTGGTTGGGGTGTGCGGGCTACAACCATGTTAGGGCCTAGGGGTGAAGGGTTTGAGACCCGACCCCTAACAATGAGCAACCAAAGTCTTAAGTTAATGAGGTTGTAAAATTTCTTCGTATAATAAAGTTGAACTCTTTGACGTTGGGAGAAATTTTTTTAGAACTTCATAGATAATTGTGCTCGTGACGGAGTGGATTAATATAACATAAAAATAAAAATTGGATCAATCTAAATTTTACACCAATCATCTTTGGATATACCATATCACAAGACTGACTATACTGTTATAGACATAGGCTAGTCGCCCTTGATGTATTACTGGCATAAATTATGTAATTTATTAATATCTTGTCCCGTATATATTTAATGACATATCACGTTTTTAATCATGATGTTATATTTATAGAGTCTAGCGTAAGTTACTTTATTTAATGTAAAGCTATTTTGGTACTTGAGTTCAAAGGTTTTAATCTTTTTTAAAGGCCCTTTGCGCTAGAGATATGATATCAAAGAAATTCATTAGGCTCCATTTGGTTGGGCGGAATTGAGGCTTCAAAATTGGAATTGGAGGTTGTTAGAAGATGGGTCCCAATAGGTAATCAGGCTACCAGCCAGACTGCAGTTTGAGCATTCCAGCCAAATCGAACCCTCTACCTCCTTTATAAGAGAGTGTTAACACATCATCTTATACCCAAGTGTGGTGAGCATGGAGGTAAAGGAGGTAAGAGAATTAACTTAGGGACTCTCTTCAAGGAGGTAAAGGTTCGAGACCCGGCCTCAACACAACCTCTCCATTGGTCAAAGTCCTGACGAGGGTCTGCCTTGAGTGTTTTGGTTGAGATGCTCCGACTGCAATCTGGCTAGTGGCGTGATTACCCATTGGGCCCCACCTTTCAACATAGGTTAAATTCAATTGAAAGTGACCTTCAAGTCTTCAATTCCATCCAAATGAATGGGCTCTTATATTTCCCTCGTCTTGTTAAGAGATTTTGGTAGCTCTCTCTCTCTCTTTCTACCTAGCACACTCTGCGTAGGCAGTCTCGGTTCCGGGTCCATGGTATCCTCCCATCCGTCATCTCCTTCTTCGGCCGCTCCTCCAATGATTACCGACGTTTTACGGTGAGCCCGTAACATATACCTATGAGCTGTTGCTTTTAATTCATCAGTGGCGTATTCTTTCCATGATTTTCACTATTTACTTTGATTCATCACTTTTAGAAATTATGATGAATTAGCATTTGATTCATTACTTTTTGTATTCTTACAGGAAGAAGGTATGCCCTGATAAATACGAAGGAGTAGATATAATCTCTGTCTGTGAAACCAAAGGCAAGGCTGTTGTGGAAGGTGAAGCATCTCACTTTATTTAAAATGAGTTATAGTTCATATAAATCTTGAAAGTATTATTCTGGAATGTTTCAAGTCCCCTGTATCATGTCTTGAATTCTCTTCTATTTGAACTTTGAAGACCTGATGCTCCTTCAATTTATGTTTGCTAGTTATGTTTTTTTCTGTATTTTTAAGAGACTGTTCTGAAATTTTTTCATTCTGGAGTATTTTGGGAAATTTATTTGCTTGCGGAGTGTTATATAAACTCCGTTATGTTCAGGGGTTTTGGCGTGGAAATTGATAACCACCTATCTTTGCTCTTTCTGTGGAATCCTTCGTAGTGAATCGACGCAGCTGCTCATGGACGTACCCCCCCCCCCCCCCCCCCCATTTTCTTATCTTCCGGTGACCCACATATATTCTTGTTTTCGTGTGACTATGATTCTGTATTTCTTCTCTCTTTCCTCGATTATCTGTCAATTGTCGTAGTTATGCCAAATCTAATTCTTAACGCAAGTCGGTCACTTCTATGAAATCCAGATGTTCAAGAGATTGGCATGAAACGACCTAGAGCAATGCCGGATTTCCTCTCAACCAAGAAGTCCTCCGAAAACAATTTTGCTCGTTCCAACCAATTGATTGTCATGGATGAGAGAAACCGGTCTCTATCCATCGGTGCAAAAATGCCGAAACAGCGAAGAATCCCTTGCTGGAAAAGATGCAATCTTTCCAACACAGGTGAGGGGGAAATCACATTGGTCATGCAAGTATTTGGTGTCTGCGCCGGTGAAGAATCAGAGGAAGAATCCGAGCCGCTGATCAACAAGAGAAGTGAAAGAAGGAAAAGGATGAAGTTTGATGCTTCGGGCGGAAGATGCGGAGAAACCGGCTTAATTCCTCATGAAGTTATATGCTTGGATTCATCTTCACAGAAATCAGATTACATAGAGTTGGATCAGTGATTAAAGTAGGAGTTTTTTTTTTGTTTTTTCATCAACTGTATAATTCTAACTCTAGCCTGGGCTACCAAATGCCCTTCTCTTTTGAGCTTTCTTCTCCAGCTTCAATGTCAAAGCCTCAACGGTTTATGTTGAGGATAGTGATGCATAATGGAACTGTGGTAGCCTTCAGTGCTTTCTTTTGGATTCACTTCTATGATAATCATTTTTAATTTCTATTTTCCCGAGAATCATATTATAAAATTGAGTATCTAGAAAAGGTGAAATTTCTATGTCTATGCTCAGAATTTTGTATTATTTTTGACATCTGAGAGGTGTCATTTACGATATCTCAGATGTCACCCGCAAAGACTTCTTAGATGTCAAAAATGATATCTGAGATGTCGAAAATGATATCTCAAATTTCATTTTTGACATCTCAAAATTCGGACATGTTCGAGCTCCGAACACAAATTTCCCCTAGAAATGAAATTAATTTAATTTGTAGCCAAGTTGCGTTTAGTTTTGGGCACAAATGTCATTTTTGCATTGCGGTGAATGTAGTGGTTACGGATATTTGTTCATGAGCTTCTCATTCAAGTGACGGTCATAACAGTTGTTATGTAAAATATATTTCATCGTGTTTTTGTCCAATTTACCCAAGCAAAAATATAGCCTCAAATGATGACAGTTCATAATAACTATGACAGCCCTAAACCGTGCCAAATAGACCCTAAACCGGGCTTCCAAACACATCGTTGTATCATTATACTACTATATCTATAATATCTAACTGCTAGTGCACGAGATGTATTTGATGGAGTTCCCCAAAAATGTACCGGTATCAAACCAGCACTTGTACCTCGGAACCCCAACTGAGTCGCTGAAACGATTCGCCTCAACCGTGTTGGATCTCGCCCCAACCGAACATTATATCACTGGTCTGTGAACAGCCACATCATCAAAAATAACATTTTAGGGATTTATTTCAGACTCTAAGCTAAAAATTAGAGACTGGTCTAATTATTTTGTCTTATAAATATAGATAGTCTTGGGCCTCTTGGCCCTAAAGTTTCTTGTTTTTTTAGGGTATTGTTATATATAGATCGTGTTTGGCTATATACAAACCATTGTTATATACAAACCACATTAATTCAAAACCGGCTATATGTAGATCAAATTATTATATGCAGACCAATGTAAAAATTTTAAAAAGAAATTGAAACTTAATTTTCTTATAAACAATCAACTATTATTATGTTACAAGAACATGTAAAACTTATTATATTAGCAAACATTACAAAAAAGAGATAATTCAAGACATAAAAGTTCTAATTTCTCCAAAAAATTTTGTCATTCGTCATCTTCGCCAAGTAAAGCGAACCTGCAATCAATAAATAAAATTCAGAGTGCAGTACAAGACAGCAAATAATGCAGCAATCTTCTAATAAGTCCAATCAAATAAAACTGGCAATGTGCAGCACAAGGCAAAAACTTACCCTAATAAAAAAATGAATAAATAGATTGATGATGATAGATAGAGCTCACACTAATCTTTCGTTTTATTCAACCGGTATAAATTTTACATGAAAAAAGTATATGGCCCTAAATCGAAAATATGCAAGAGTGATTTCCAGTCTTTAAACAAAGGTCCGACCCATTCTGAGAAGAAAAACCCTACAAACCATACCCAACACAGGCTCTAAATCGATCTTAAAGAAGGAAACAAATGTTCGCCGACAAAATATGTATAAGCAGCGGGAGGAAAAAAATCGAGGGTTAGGGTTTTAAATATCTCATTTTGAAAGGAAAGATTCAGATCACAATCATTTGAAATCCTATTTTCGGATCCATCACCGGACATGGGAGGTTCGCCGGCCTTGAAGAATGCCACTTGAGTGCTCGCGACGATTTATTAGGGGATATTGGTCGTCGCCAGACACTGGAAACAGGATCGGGTGAGTAGTGTTTATCGCACGGGAGAGGGGAGACGAGAACGGCTATGGCAGTATTCAAAAAATGGAGGAAAGTGATTTTTTTTGGGGGGGGGGGAGGTATTAATTTGGTTTGTATATAGTAAGAAAAAAATATGAAAAAAACTAAATTTTGGGTCTATATATAGCCAAACACAGTCTATATATAACAATGCCCTTTTTTTATGTAAAATGTTTACTCATCACATTTCTCTATTATATGATTTGTTTGTTATTATAAGCAACATTTCTTTTCCAAAGGATATTCCGGCAACCACCAGCTCAAACCGACACCACATCAACCCAATCACTACCGTCCCAAGCCCGATTTTTTCATAATCGACCACATCGATCGCCGGTTCCCTCCCACGCGAAAAAATATATTTCACATAGTTGCCGGGCTCTGAAATAAAAAAATCTCGTCCCAAACAGCATACCAACTACGAGCTAGATAGAGACCGCATTTGGCTGGGCAATTTTTGCAATGCCGCGGCCGTGCAGTGGGGATCCACCAAAGCAAATTATCTGAAAAAAATCCATCGCGCCGAGGCCACCGCGGTCGTTGGGTCTCCACACAAATTTGATCCTTGAGATTTCAGAGGAGTCGAACCCAGCCAAAATGAGCCCAGCGGTGGCACCGGCTGCACAGCCAAACAGAACCTAAAGATAATTTAATTTTATTAAATTCATCAAGGAAAAAAGAATAAGATATTTATTATTATATTGTTTGATCATTGATGGCACTAGTTGCATTGTCATGGGACCATAGACGGAACATGAGACAACCGTCATAAAGACGCCCATCTGTCAATGTCACATCTTGGCTCTAATAATTGCCCGAGATTGCTGCATACCCTCAGAAATTATTGCGTCCGATAATTTGAATTGTTTTTTAATTTAAGGTACCACTGTAGAACTAGTAGGGCAATTTCATCGATCAATAACCTCTAGGCTGAATAAATCTACTACAATAGAAGGCAGTGATTGTGGGAATCGAAAAAAATTCTATTTCAAAATTCGGATCAATGCAGTCTAATATTATTGGTCCAACGGTCGATCTCGACGGCTAAACGGGCTAGAACACAGAAACAGCGAGACAACAAAAGGACCTCAGGCGCTGCGACAGAGAGGTCTTATCACGTACCCTGATACTTAGAAGAAGCTTCAACTCCATAACCAGAGATGGACGAATAAGGTACAAGGGGGACACTAGCTGAGAATTTGTCTCTTCGGAGAAAAGATCCAAAAGGCTCATCTAAAAGTACAAGAAAATAGGCGGGCAAGATTTGTTTTCAAGATTTCGAAGTCCATATTCTTGTAATATTGAGGTTCTATTTATAGACAAATCCTTGGGGGAGGGGGTCTCTAGGTGAGGAGACCCAGTCCTGCAAATACCGACTGCATTCTTCTGGCATCTTAGCTCGGTCGTTGGCGAGTATCGGCTGGCAACTATCTGCGATGATCGACACGCCTGACATAGTGACTGGTCGGAGGTCGCCTTTCAGGAGAGTATTGCTGCTACTCGCCACTGTTACTACACAGAGCTCGCCTGAATGGAAAAGTCTTTAAAGCTCGCATGTGCTGCTGAGTGGTCGCGCGATCTGGCGAGTATGATCCTCGCTTGTGTCTAAAGGTCGCCTTGCGCCCTCTACTAGACATTGAATGTTGATCGAGTTTTCATGTATTGAAGCTGCTTGTTAGACTTGTTGATTGCCGACTGTTGACCGTTGACACTTGACGAATAGGGGTTGTACACAATCCCCGCTCTTTTCGAGTGATCTTGGAACTCGAAAAAAACATTCAACCCCGCATCCGGCGAGGCTTTTGGCGCGTTCTCATCTCTACGACACTTGGAGGACACCCCCCTCCGACTTCTATTAATAGAGGCGGAGTCGGCCCCCGAGGGGCCGACCACGGCCGGGGCCGCACCAGGCGGTCCTGGAGGGGAGGGCAGTCGGCCCCGAGGGGCTGGCTGCGACCTAGGCTGAGTGGTGTGGCCTTGGAGGCAATGGCGGCCGGCCATTGCGGTGCCAGACACGACCAAGGCTGCAGGGTTCAGCCTTGGCGGTGAGGGCGGCCGGCAACCGCGGCGCCAGCCGCAACCAAGGTCGCACGGTGCGGCCTTGGCAACGAAGGCGGACAGTCGCGACCAAGGCTGCAGGGTGCGGCGTTGGCGACGAAGGCGGCCGGCCATCGCGGCGCCGGTCGTGACCAAGGCCGCTGGGTGCGGCCTTGGCGACAAAGGCGGGCGATCGCGAGCAAGGTCGCAGGGTGCGGCGTTGGCGACGAAGGCGGCCGGCCTTCGCGGCGCCGGCCGTGACCAAGGCCGCTGGGTGCGGCCTTGGCGACGAAGGCGGGCGGTCGCGAGCAAGGCCGCAGGGTGCGGCGTTGGCGACCAAGGCGACCGGCTATCGCGGCGCCGGCCGTGACCAAGGCTGCAGGGTGCGGCGTTGGCGACGAAGGCGGCCGGCCATCGCGGTGCCGGCCGTGACCAAGGCCGCAGGGTGCGGCCTTGGAGACGAAGGAGGACGGTCGCGAGCAAGGCCGCAGGGTGCGGCGTTGGCGACGAAGGCGGCCGGTCGCCACCAAGGTCGTAGGGTGCGGCGTTGGCGGCCAGCCGCAACCAAGGACGCAGGGTGCGGCCTTGGCGGCTGGCCATCGCAGCGCCGACTGCGACCAAGGCCGCATGGTGCAGCCTTCGCGGCGACGTCAGGCGGCCATCGCGGCCCCGATCGTGACCTAGGCCTCAAGGTACGGGCCTGGCGGGCCCGGCCAAAGCCAAGGCCTAATTTTTCTATAAATTGTAGCCAACCCATCACTACTATATTTGATAAAATAATTTTTAATAATTTTTTATTTAAATCTTTCAAGGTCATATGTTTTATTTTAATTAAAAAATCTCCCGGCGCCCTCACATGCCCCGCCCTCCCGTCAGTGGTGGACACACCTTAAGACACGGTCGGGCAAGTGCCCGGTCGTGTTTTTCGCGTATTATCGCCTAGGTTTTTTTGGGGGGTATTCTTTGTGCGCGATTCCGCGACGGGTTCTCCTCGCGATTTCTGGCGCCTGACGATGTCGACTACTACGAGACCGGCGACGCGACGACTGTGGCGAAGGGAGACAGCACCAAAGAGGGCATTCCTGATTCCCCTTCCAGCTTTCATTATTTTCTCTGTGTTAGGCTCTCGTTTTCCTTCAGATTTCTGGCGATGTCTGGGCGACTCCCACTGTTCTTCCTAGTTTCTTCTATTGCTTCGTCTTTGTTCAGGTATGAATGTGATTTTTTCTGCATATTTATTCTATGCTCTGCTTCATTGCATTTCTTCTGCCCATTGCTTACGAATTTGTGATCCAAAACATCTGTAATTTCAAGCATGGGCGAGACCTAGGGTGTGTTTGGGACAGCTCTGGCGGATTGAAAAACTGCTGTCCGGATAGAGCTGTTTTAAAATAGATCTCTGTGCAGCAGTTTTGAAAAGCTGCAGAGTGTTTGGGTGTTCTGTGCAGAAGTGCGCTTTAAAGAGCGATTTTTTATTTTTGGAAGCTGTTTTTTAAAAAACTAAAATATATAAATACATAAAAATAACTGATAACACGAGTCTTTTATATAGTTCTAGAAAATAGAAAAAAAATCTTCCAACATCCGGCGACTGCTTTTTCCAATCCTTCCGATCACCTGTTCCAACATCCGGTAATCCTTAACAAATGAAATTTTAACCCATGGGTTTATGACCGCCACCACCGTGCCAAACAGAGTCGAATCATCTTTACAGGCACATGTGGTGCAAGCTAGTTATCAAAATTTGGAAAATTCTTTAATGAAACTATGAAAAACCAAGCATAACAATAATTTCACGTTGAAGTGTTTAGTTCAGTAAAAAAGCATCAGTTAAAGATATCTAGACACGATTGAGTTACATAAATCTCAGACATAATGATAGCATAGTAACAATAAAAAGAACACAGTGGTTACCAAGAGCAGAATAAATGCAAAATTAAACAAAATTATGAAAACATTTTACCTCATATTCTCATAAGCATGAATCTGGCTGCAAAAATGTATGCAACTCAATCCAGAATATGCAGCCAACCCAAAACCTACAGCAGAGATGATCCCTTCCACGGATCCACCAGAAAAGACAGAAAATAGAGACGATGGCGTTGAGAATTTGATAGAAGAAAGATACAGAAGAAGAACGCGCGCGAGAGAAAAACCAGGACTATTGGGGAGAATAATGTTAGCTAAGACTACTACGAAGACGATTCCATTTCTCGAGCTTTTTCAAGGAGTCGAGAGGCCCTACTGATGTCGTCGGTTGCCATTGAAGCCAGCTGATCGTCCTCGAAATTGGATTCCTCCACCATCGCCGTCGCAGACGAAGCAGAAGCCATGAAAGCAAGACGACCCTTTTGCTTACCGAGGAAGCTAATGAGGAAACGTTTCTTCTCGGGCGGAGGCGAGCGTGACCTAGCGTCTTTCCAACAGGAACAACGAACAACGCCGACGAAGCGGAGGCCGACGACGGTAGCTGTTGAGCGAAAGATCTGTTGTCGCCGAGAAATGTCGCGGAGAGGGGAGGGTTTCGGGAGGGAGAAAGCGGAGGATGAATCGCGCTTGCGGCAGTTGGAGGAAGCGATTTTTTAAGCATTGAACGCAAGGGGGGAGGGGCTTTCGGAAAAGAGCTCTGGGAGCGGCTCATCGAAGAGCGATTTCATTTAAGAGCTGTCCCAAACAGCGGCAATAACAACTCTGGCGGCTGGAAAAGAGCTTTCCAATCCGCCAGAGCTGTCCCAAACAGACCCCTAGCGTGAGATTGAGTTAAATGAAGGAAAAAAAGTTGTAGAATCTGCTTCTTTTTTGTTCTTTTTTTGCTGTCATAAATATAGATACTATCCTCTTTGCTCTCATATGACAAGATATGAAAAGCTGCCTTCTGCAACCAGAAATGTCGATTGTAGACTTCAACCAGTGAATGGGAAAACATCACTTGTAAAAAAACATAATTGCTAGGGAAAATAGTCTGAAATAGAGGATCAACACTAGTGGTGTAGATACTTTTTCATGGTTCTTCTTGGATATTTCTTCCGCTCTGTCCTGTTTGTTTTGTATAAGTTTTTGAATGTTCAGTGCTCAAGTTTTTTGATGATTAGATTATGCTGGAAAAAAATATCCACATTTTATAATTTTCAAGAAATTGATAGAGTTGCAATTTTAATTGAAGGAATAACTACTCTGAAAATGTTACAGATCAAGCGTTTCACTTTTAAGAAAACTCAAAAAATTGCTGGGTTTGCAGTGTATGTGTGATGCTTTACTAGAATATAGAATCCCCAATCGTTTAGACCAAAAGTTTTGCTACCATTATAGATGGATTAATGTGTTAGGATCGTTTTGAGAGAAGTATAGTTGTGGGCAATAATAAGATTGTTGATGTGCACTGAAAATTTTGTAAAGTCTTAGTAATTGGACGTACTCACTTGTTTAGTGACACACGACATATGTAATCTTTGTTAGGACATGATTTTGGAAACATTATTAATGATTTAAAAATTCAGAAAATATCCCACTTCAAGATAGAGGGAACCTTGTCTAGGATAAATTTTAACAATGAAATATATGTTAAAATTTATTGTGCCCGCGCGGCATTCAAATCATTATTCCGCCATTGCCTCCCGTGCTCCGCCGGTCCGCCCTTTCATGCCCGCAGTGCTTTTTTGGGCAGCGGAGCCGCCGGCGGCAACACACAAAAAATTCGGATGAGCCAGCGATTCCTGTGCAGGGCACAGGAGGGGGAGATCGGCGGAATTCCAAAAAAAAATACCTGAAAACGCCGAGAACCGAAGGGCGGGGCAAAACGGCGGTGATTGGAAAGGGAGGCAGAAAATCAAACGTAAATTCTTCACCGCCATTTCGTTTAGGTTAAATGCACCAGCCCAAAAGCATTACCAGATAAACACTTAATATATTCACTAAACAACAAATATTAAAGAAATAAACAACAAAAACATCACTCAATTTTCCATAATATATTTTAAAGTCGCCCATAGATTTTTTAGTAAAACTTTATAAACATCTAGTTAGCGACGTTTCCTTATCCACCCGACATCTTAAAATTTAACACCAAAGAGCTACTAGAAGAGGGGAAAATGGAGGGCAAGGTGGAGGACATCGCCGGCGCGCTTTCCGGCGGCCGTGACGGGAAAAAGAAAGGGGGGATCAAAACCATGCCTTTTATCTTTGGTAATTACTCTAAATTATAAATACCTCCTTCAATTAATTACTTTCTTCTTCTTCTTCTTCTTCTTCTAAGAAGTGATGATTAACTGAAATTAATGGGCAGGTAATGAGGTATCGGAAAAGTTGGCGGTGGTGGGGTTCTCGGCGAACATGGTGAGCTACCTGACGGAGCAGCTCCACATGCCGGTGGCGAAGGCTGCAACCACCCTCACGAACTTTGGCGGCACCGCTAGTCTCACCCCTCTCGTCGGAGCCTTTCTCGCCGACGCTTGCATCGGCCGCTTCTGGACCATCGCCGGCGCCTCCTTCATCTACCTCATTGTTAGTTAGTATATAATTCATAATTTCCATAACCATAATCATGTGCTCTTATCTTATCTTTTGTTTTTTAAAATTTCATTAAAGGGGCTTTTAATTTATTATATATGTTTGAATGTTCAATTTATGTCGTGGGTAACTCCTTGCTTGCTCTGGTAGGTCGGTCGAGCTAGCCTGCAAATGATTAAAGTTGAATGAAACGGTTTGCAAGAGATTCTCTTTTTTTAGCCTGTGGAAAGCTTTGAAAATGGGTAAAAAAATCATGCAGTCAAGCGATGCCGATCAAACATCCATTATTTATTGGTGTTATAGAGTTTTATAGAGAATGCAAGGGCAACAGTCCGCCTTTTGTTACAGTCGTTGTCTCGTAGAGAGAGGAGCCTTCTGTCAATGCTCGGAAGCTGAGGTAGCGCGCTCTGCACGATTTGATAACTGCGCTTTGCGGTCGCGCGATGGTGATGCGGTGGTTTCGCCGTCCGTGGCATGCACGCGGCGTGCGCGGTGATTTTGGCAGTTTGGTGTCTTTGGACATGATGCTAATGTGATTGACTTTGGTCGGTCAACCCCACTTAACCTCCATATTTCCTACTAATTAAGGTTGTGTTTGAGGGGACTTATTTTCACCGATCAAGCAGCTACGAACGCAGGTCCGGTTCATGCGGTCGTAGCCGCTTGACCGGTGAAAATAAGTCACCCCAAACACAGTCTAACTTAAGTCCCCAAACGCAGTCTAAGTTAGTCCAAGAATTCCTACATAGGGGTTGTCCATATCAATCAAAATTATATTTTATTTTTTGTACAATCAGAGAACCATGATAATTTTGATTTGTATAAAAAACAGTACATGACAATATACGAGCCAATAGTTTTGCTTCAATGTAATTAAACAATTTTGTTTACTAATTTATAAGAAATATTTTTGATTATTTATCCAATCACATTTTAAATGGGTGTTTATATTGACAGCCCGGCTTTTGATATTGACAGTCTGGCAAAATGATAAAAAACACACATAATATAACCGATAATAGCAGTCCAGAACGCGAAACACACGACTTTTAAAAAATAGGCCTAGTATATGACATTTTTAGAAAATTTGTTCAACATGAAAGTTGTAGTTCTCGTCGAGATCTACAACTTTCATGTTAAATATTTTTCCTAAAAATGTCAGGTGCCACATCTTTTAAAAACATAATTTTTAAACCGTCAGTATCTATCGGGTTGCCAATAGCCTTTATTAGGACTGCGATTAACTGTTTTAAATTAACAGGGATTGATTTTCTGGTGAGTTTTTTTTAAAAAAATCTGTTGCTCCCGGCCCCACAGGGAATGACTAGCCTAACAGCCTCCGCAGTTCTTCCACAATTCCGGCCACCACAATGCGCCGGCGACGTTCATCCCTGCGAGGCCGCATCAACGTGGCAGCTTGCAGTTCTATACATCTCTCTTCTCCTGGCAGCTCTCGGGGCCGGCGGGATCCGGCCGTGCGTGGTTGCGTTCGGCGCCGAACAGTTTGGGGAAGCCGACGAGAAGGAGAGGGAAAAAACATGGCAGTTCTTCAACTGGTATTACTTCTGCATGGGAGTGTCGATGCTAATGGCGGTGACGGTGGTGGTGTACATTCAGGACAACGTCGGCTGGGGGTGGGGGTTGGGGATTCCGACCGCCGCCATGGGAATCTCGCTGCTGTCGTTCGTCGCCGGGTATTCGATGTACCGGCAGGCTAAACCGGCCGGAAGCCCGTTTACGAGGCTGGTGCAGGTGGGAGTCGCGGCGGCAAGGAAGAGGAGGCTGCCGCCGGTGGTCGAGTCCGATGTGCTCTATGAGAACGATGAGCTCGATAAGCCCATTTC